>JAOVVI020016629.1:0-10836 GCA_028571085.2 Nepenthes alata
TCACCTCTATATCTCACACTGCACGAGGGTGGTGATATTTATTTACAAAGCCAGCCTAACAACGAATACAATACTTGCCTAAAAACAAATGAAACCTACTCTAAATATAAAATACAGAATATACTAAAAGATGGAAATATAATGAACTAACCCTAAAAAATAAAATACAAAATATACTATAATAATACAAATATGAAAATAGGAAAATATAGTATCACATTTTGTCTAATGATGCATCCTTAAATCCAAACTTTGAATATGTTCGGGATGGTCTGCTTGACTTATTCTGATTCCGTTCACCGAGTTGGGATCCTGCACACCACTAAATAAACAGGAGGTCAGTGTATCGATAAAAAGTTATCTCATCAAAAATACTCCGACGCTTAAGTCAGTAAGAAAGCCTTCAAAATCTAGGAAGAAACTGAGAACTAAAATTGAGAGGGCCAGAGAAAATGTCTGGGAAGGGAGTGTTTGGATGTCCAAATGAAAGAGAGGCTTGACCGTCTCTTGAACCTGGGACGGTGGGAAGGCAGTAAACGGCTGTAAGGAGCACGTTTGTTTGCCTTTGGATCTTTAAGTGTCAGCAGAGAGTGTCTAGGTATCAGAGAGCGTTGAATCTCTCAGAGAGGGGTTGGAAGCATAGCAGAAAGCATGCCCAAGAATGAAAACCCTAGGGCTTATTTGAATGGTAGCAGGGTGATTTTTTCTGGTCAGAAGGCGTGATCCCTGTGCCATTTTGGGCGGCCTTCCTTTTGTAGGAAGGCGCAATTTGCAAATAGATCATTAAATTTATTATCATACGGGGCTACTTGGGTTATACTCTATGTGGTGAACTCCTGCTTCTTCATACCAAAAAAGGTTTGAGATGCTCTAAGGGTATAGAAAATCATTTGACCCAACGCAAAAGATCAAATAACTTTTTAACCCGTATAATAATTCGAATTCAGTGACATATCATTGGCGCCATCTGTGAAAATGACTGAAAAGTCTACCATCGTAACTATAAGAACAATCATAATCAGCATCTCAGGTATGAGCCAATGCACCAGCCAAACTTGTCGTCACCCATGGCGACAACCCCACCTCAAGTAGCCATGTGAACAGATGATCAATCCCAATCGGGCAAACGTTTGCTACCACCTAGGTGTCTTGATCCCATCGGCTCCAGACCGTCTATACCCATCCAAAGGTGCAACGTGGAGTGCTCCGCCTTCTAACCTCCATGCGATGCAAAAAATCGACATTTGTGGAGAAAGTATCATTCATCTGATGACCTCAATATTTCTGAAGATCCGAGCAATAGAGCCCACTCCCGGAGGAGAGTATAGCCCGGTCTCAAAGTGCAGGGCAAAAATCAAGAGCAGTGATGGCTTCACTACTCTTGAGACCACTGATGACCTTTCACCCATGAAGAAGACTTCTACAGCACCACCAGGCACCTTATCATTCTCACGTTGGGGCAAGAGGCCCGACCCATAGAGAGCCTTCAGGGTGTTCGGCCCTCTACTCGCAAGTGGGTTCACTGACGTAAAAGGCCTGGCTTGGAGGCTTGGTAAGGTCAATCCCGCGGCAACGCCTCTCATCGGTACCACAAAGAGTAGCAGATCCTACAGAAGCCATTGCGATTCTCATGATAGGGGCTCAACGTGCTTGACCCGCTACCCATTCCACTGGCTTGGAACATCCTTATGGCAACAACCAGGTAGTTGTGCTGATGAACAACTGGCCCCAAAGTGTGCAGGTGTTCAGTGTTCGAACCAGTGCCCACTTTCGGACTGCACGCGTCCAACCAAAGGTGTTACACAGAGGGCTCCGCCCTCCTGCTCCTAAGCCATCAAAGCTGTCAAATATCCATAGAAGATCTAGCGACCTAACGACCTCGTGGCTTGAGAAACCATGAGTGACAAGGCCTAACAGCGGCTAGAAAACCAACCGAGCCATGAAGTGTAGATGAAAGCCTATTGCGATATGGTTCACGCCAGTCTAGTGCAGCCAAGAGGCCCCCTTCTTAGGGCAAAACTCCACGCAACATCAAAAGACACTTCGCCGACTTAGCAAGGTCACCGTTCATGATGGGATTCTGGACATCTCATCCCCTCGCAGCATTTGAGAACTAAACTCGGGGCCTCGCGACCAAAACTTTGATCCGATGCTCCAACTGGATCACTTCAGCACTTCACGAGGCCCCCAGGGCCTCATAGGTACCCAACACAGTAACAGAGGCAAGTTGGGATTCCCTTGAGGGCAGTAGTGCCCTCAATCCTTTTCATGCGGCGTTCCATGCCAGAAGATAATGCCAGTGTGCCGAGCGAGGCAGGTAATAGGTTGGAACATCCCCAAAGGAAGAAAGGCACTCAACCCCCAATATACGATGTCCCTTGCCAGAAAACATCGACTTTGCACTGCACTGTCCTGGTAAGGCAAACCCTACCTTTTGAAGAGTAGAGGCCGTAGATACGAGATGGCCATGTGAGCGGTTGGTCCCCCTGATGATGGGGACCATTCCTGGCCCCAACGATTATCCAGAGTAAGGCACACTAGTTACGACTCTAGGTTAGTAGGCAGATCTGATAGCAACGCTTCTCATCAGCTTGTTACATAGCAGCAAACCCCATAGAAGTTATCGTAATTCTTGCAATAAGAGCTCGATATACTTGACCCGCTACCCATTGCATTGCAGTAGGCATCATCTTGCCAAGTACCACTCCAGTTTGAGTTGCCCGAGGCCGTATCGTCCAACAACAGTACCAACACCATTGGCCAGTAGGCCACCCAGAGCGGTGGCAAGATGTTTCCCAACAAGTCCATGGTGAAGGACCAAGTCCCACGGAAGCATACAGGCCATAGGCCAAAGCATCTCGACGACCTCTAAAGCAATGCATGCCAGTTGTGCACCCAAGGTAGTGAACCAATCCCAAGGACACTACATTTGCAAACAATTATTCCATGTCGAATCCAGGTAAGTCTTATATGTATCATACTATTATTAATGAAGTAGTCATTTTACCTTCTCATGCGAGTGTCAGTATACCATCTCATAACGACAAATGACCTGAACTACCTCTAAAGGAGTACATTCATTCGCTTGTAACATGACCTATAAACTATCAAAGAACCTCGGTCCTGTACTGAGCAGCCCATATGCTGTCATATTTAAACCTTGTTCCTATACCATGTAGCCTATACGCAGTCGTATTTGAACCTCTGTCTTGTACCAGAGGCCGATATGCGATTAAATTTGACCCTCAGTGCCATCACTAAGCGGTCAATATATAGTCAAATTTAAACCTTAGGGGGCTTTTCAACATACGTGCGACAACATCTTCCCGAAGGAGAGAATACCATCAATCAATAACGGTCGATGGATTAGGACGAGACGCATAAAAGCTACTACATTCTCTAATAGGATCAAGTGCTAATATGTACATGCGGCCAACGGCCTAGACTAACAAAAGCTTGCAACGATAGCCTCAAAACTTAGCCGGCAATTACCTTTTCTCAACACCATGACCTTCTCTTGGCAAGGGTGAGCACGACCAATCAGACGCATTTGTCAATTCCAGACAATGGAAGCCGTGAGACTTAGTTGGCAGCTGCGTATCCTCAAGCCGCGACTTCCCTTCACAGGAATGAGTACAACCTAACTCAAGTAATCAACCAAGCTCGGTGATGATAGCTCCTGTGTTTAGCCGACAAACGGGTTATACTTGTGCCACAACCTCCTCCTGACGCTAGCGAGCGGAATTTGACATGCATGTCGAAGTCATCCCCAACAACCCTCGCACTCCGCCAGCAAGCAGAAAGGCATCCTTGAAGAAGGAGTCACTAAGATCGGGATCTCCAGCTTGGCTGTGATCATGGCGTCGATCGGTTCGTCCGGCCTGCCAGTCGAAGGGTCCCCTACTCCAGTATCGGAGTTCATTGGGGGCTCTTTGCCCTCAGTCCCTTCAATTGACTTGCCAATAGCAATGCACAATGAGAAGGATCCTTCCAAGGAATGCAACGTGCAGCCTACTACTACAACTCAAATGATCGACTATTCTAAGGCAGGTCGCATCTCGACCTCCTGAAGCGTATCATCGCAGCGAGACAATCTGATCCCGAACTTGAGATATTCCCTTTACAAGCTCCTGGATCTCATCTGTGACTTGGACGGCTCGCGGTCGAAGTTGGCGAAGGCTTCCCTTCTCTCTTTGGGAAATCGATCAAATCAGATCAATAATAATCTCAAGCACCCCTCAAATCAGAGGCACCAATAACAAGGTCCAAGATCGGCAAGATTCCTCCAGGTAGAGTCGTGTCCTCTGCCTCTTCGAGCATAATCACTCTGGAAGGCAGCAAGTCACCTCTTGACCTCCCAAAACTCATCCTCTTGGCAAGGTGATTTGATCCCGAGCCCAGGATCTTCCCTTTGCAAACTCCAGGATCTCACCTAAGACTCAGACAGCTCATGGTCGAAGTTGGCACCTTGTTTGACTAGGAATCGCTAGCTCATGGATGCCATAGTTCCTGCATAATAGCTCCACCTCCTAGCACAGCCCGCTGACAATTCATGATGCCCTTGCACACTATTTCCCAAATATGGCGAGTCGACGGATCCCAACCTTAGCAGACTCGAGATTGATTCGATCGGCCAGTACTCTTACCAAACGTCGGGCAGACCATCATGAGTTGGGCTGATAGAAGACCGAGACACCATCCGTCCAAACATCAAGTCATCAAGAAGTCAAACGGCAGAAGGTGATCGACCCTAATAGGCTCGAGGCAAGCTGGGCCGACCCCTATCCCTACCAAGCACGGGGATGAGTTGTTGTGAGCCTAATCGCAAGAACAATGAGTTTTCAGAGCACCGAACTATCAAGCCAGCATAGCCCAAGCAGCCAAAGGCATCCTCTGAGGGCTTTAGTTATTCTCACCATGTAGGAATATTTGAGCCATGTAATAAAGTCAAGGAACGCTCGGTAGTTTCATACATCAACCCCATTTACAAAGTACAAAGCCCGTAGTGGCGGATGTACAAATCAGAGGAAAGAAAAATATATAGGACGATGATCCAACTCCAGAAGCCCTACTTCATTGGGTCAAACACTCGAAGGACAAGTAGGCAGGTAACCTTAGAACAAAATCTCGGCGGCAAAGCACCACATTCCATACGGTCAAAAAGATCATGCTCTGGCACTCTGCCTCCCTCAGGCTATTGAAGTAGGAAGCACACGATGAAGCCCCCCCTAGCAAGAGTCGAGGATCATCTACCCGCTCTCGCCTAGGAGGTGACCATCAGAGATCGTCTGCCAAGACAGGCTCTAGTTGAGCAAACTAGAGTATACACCAGATCCAACACATCGGCGATGGCCTAGACTCGAGGTGGACCCAAAGAGCTCCTCCTCCAGTAAGCGCCAACAGTCTCACATGGGTCATAGATGGAGTATCTGCTTGCCCAGATGGGGAGAGAAACAAGCGACTTCTTCCCAATTGAGGCAGAACCACCACTCCACTAAGTGACCCCAACAAAGACTATCCGACGCTAGCTAGGATAAGCATATGAAGGTGACCCTATACTCGGGCCACCCCTGTCACTGCCTGAGACCGATCAAAGCAAGAAAATTAAGGTAGACTTCATATGCATGTTCAAACTTCTCAAAACTTCCTTCAATCTCAACTAATGACAGCGCCTCCATACCCACTCCGATCTCTTGCATCACTTGACTAATAGGAGAATGGTTCTAAAAGCAAGGCGTAGGAAGCCATTCCATATAAAGACGGGGAAGGAGGTCAGCAAGCAAGTATTATAGGAGATCGCACTTGCCGACACCATCCTTAGAGAATCGGTAGGTTCAGAGAACTGAATCGCTATCAAATCTTGCCAAATAGGACATATGGGAAAGGAACATGTGTACGGGCCAACACGGCGACTTCCCATCATTACATGCCGGGGATCAAATTTTTGAACATCTCAACATGGGGGGCTAGTGATCGGTCAAGTACTATGGGCCAACTGAGAGTCCAAATCGCAACAGATTGACAACTCTTCAGAAGCTCCTCTAGGCCCAGTGTGAGGCCCATTGAGTGGCCTAGCAGTTCGACCCAGCAAATCTTCTCAAGGTCCCACATCCTCCAAGCTGGCAAGTGCTACTCTACGAATCATGCTATAAAAGCAGTTGCCACAATAGATTTTAGCAAGCTTTGGAGGGCTCGGAAAAATCGGTAGCGGTCTCCAATCATCTACTCTCTTACGAGTGCATCTCCATAAGTTGTCCTTGATCGGGTGCATTCCAAGAGGCCCTCCATCCAGGAGTCATTATCCCCATCTAAAAGGCCCTTCATTCAGGCAGCATGCCCTCCATCCAAGAAGCTCTCCATTTAGGAGGCATGCTCTCCTTCTCATAAGCCACCCCTCTATAAGGTGCACTTCTAAGCCGCCACATAGTCGGGGCACCTCCAAGCCGCTCATCGATCGGACGGACCCAAACACTCAATTCCCATCTAGAGCTAGGGGGGAAGGTCAGCATCCACCGATGCCATCCGCAGAGAATCGACAGGATCGAAGAGCTAAATCGCTACAAAATCTTGCCGAATATAACAAAAATCTATAGGATATATGGGGAAGGAACATGTGTACAGGCCAACATGACAATGTCCCATCATTAAATGCCAACATTAAAATTTTAAATCTTTCGGTATTAGGAGCTAGTGATGGGTCCAATACTGTAAGCCGACCCAGAATTCGAATCGCAACAAATGGACGGGTCATTAGAAGCTCCTTCAGGCCCAGTGTGAGGCCCATTGAGTAGCCTAGTAGTTTGAACCAGCAAATCTTCTTAAGATCCCACATCACCCAAGCTGGCAAGTGCTACTCTGCGGATGACACTGTAAAAATAATTGCCACAATAGGCTCTAACAAGCTTCGGAGGGCTCAGCAAAATCGGCAACCATCTCTAGTCAACCACTTTCTTACGAGTACATCTTCATAAGCCACCTCCGGGTCGGGCGCACTCCAAAAGACCCTCTATCCAGATGCCATGCCCTTAATCCGAAGGCCCTCCATCTAGGAAGCCTACCCTCCTAATAAGTTGCCCCTCTACAGGGTGCACTTCTAAGCCACTTCTTGGCAGGGCGCATATCTAAGACGTTCCTCGATCGGGTGCATCTCTAAAATGCCTCTCGACTAGCGCACCTCTAAAGGCACCCTTCAGTCGGGCATACCTCCAAGCCACCTTTTAATCGGGTTCACCCAAACACTCGATCCCCAATCGCATGCATCCACAGATTTTTTATATACTTGCATCTTTCTATTCTCCGAAAATAATTTCTGATTTATATGTAAGATGATATACTTAAAAGTGAGTCTTGCCAATCTTTTGACCTCTTATTTTTAGTTGTGCTGTGCAAGGTCCAAATTTAAAGAGATAGGGATTGGACCAACTCCAGTTTGACCCAACGCAGAAGATTGAGTAGCCCCCTAACCCATACAATAACTCAAATCTAAGGATGTATCACCATAATATTTTCATTACTAGAAAAGTAGACATAATTTGCATTAGAATCAATGTGGTAGTTTTATTAATGGGCATTAAGGGATAAATATTCCAAACTAGCCACCACCAGCCACTGTTAGTAGCAGTTGGCTACTATTAGCCACCACCACAGAACAATTAGAATAATTATTCCATCTTATTAAAATCTTACTCCTGGAATAAATATTTACTCTAGCACAAATCGATTAATGCAATTTTTAGTCTTACATTAGTCCCGAATGATGCTCATTTTATTTCCACCAATTTCTATTCCAACAACAAAAACCACATAACGACATTTTGAGCAAAGAATGCGATTATATTATAAGGTTAAAATTGAATAGATCGAGCAAGTTCAAATTAACATAACATAGAATTTATTAGTCTAAAAGCACCAAATAAAGTAACAAAAGTTCACCGGCCAGCAAATTGTTACCAACAAGTAAAATCTCATAGTGCTTCAGGGGCCCATAGTGTCAATGCATATCATATTATGGTCACACCTTTGACAGATAACAACCAAAAGGGATAAGGAAAACCAGGGCCACAAAATTGTCTTTAGAAGCGCCAATGAATTAATACTAGCACAATCGTCTCACACATTATTTTAACAAAAATTAAAAGAAAATTCTTTTTATTCCATCTGTTGCAGTGCATGTGGAAGAGATTAGAAGTATGAAACCCTTGCAGTTTGATTTCAACACAGTAAGGATAGCAGCAAATAACTTCTCCACGAATAATAAACTTGGAGAAGGTGGATTTTGAGAGGTTTGCAAGGTAATAGTTGTCATATGCATGCTTACAGTATAAAAGTACACACATGGTGATTAGTTTAATGTAGAAAAAAAAGGAAACTGATACAACTGCAAAGATATGTGTGAGTTTGTTTGAAATTATTTAAGAAGATGAGGGACAGAACCAAACGACAAGTGAAGCAGGGACAAACATTATCTTGGGGAGGAATAAATTGATCAACTACAGCTGTGATGCATCCATTCAAGCAAGGCTAGAAAGCGAACAAGATGTAGCTGTAAAGAGGCTTTCGAGTAATTCTGGACAAGGCATCTCAAAAATTTAATTGAACTCTTGGAGTTCTGCTTAAAAGCTAAAGAAAAGATACTTGTTTATGAGCTTATGCCTATTTCAAGCTTTAACGGACTTCTATTTGGTACTTTCATTGCTCAAATTTGCTTTACTGTAATTATCAGCTATAAAAATATTTTTTATTTGAATTAGAATATAATAAATCTATTATTGTAGATCCAACAAAGCGTGCATTTTTGCAATGGGGAACAAGACTTAACATCATAGCTGGCTTTGCAAAGGGGCTTCTATATGTTCATGAAGATTCTTGACTAAAGAATATGCGTCAAGATCTTAAGCCTAGCTATATATTATTAGATGATGCTACGAACCCAAAAATATCAGATTTTGACCTAGTGAAGCCTTTTGGAGTAGATCAAACTCATGGGCATACAAGCAAAATCGCTGGAATATAGTAAGAACTACAATTTAAGTTAACACCGTAATACCTAATATATGCACATACTTAAATATTTTACAAAAATTGATATCTACTTTATTTTAGATGATTGTTGATCTTACATTTGTTGATGCTGATGTGTATGTTTTATTGTAAATTAAGGCATATATAATATTTTAGTACATATATTTGCATGTATGTAGGCTTTTTTTTTTTTTTTTTTGGATTTTGGTAGGATGTGTTTGCAAGTATTTGAGAGAAATGTATTGTAAGGTGACAATAGTATCAATTTTTACAAAATATATTATATCTCTATCTAACAAATGCAATTATAATGCAGTAGATATATGACTCCAGAATAAGCAATGACAAGCTGCTCTTCTGTTAAGTCTGATATCTAAAATTTTGGAGTCATAATCCTAGAAATAGTTGATGGTTAATGAAATAAACTATTCAATCGACTACAACACGAAGAAACACTATTATATCGTGTAAATATTTGAAATTTAGATAATTTTTTCACATAAATTATTGATAAAGATTATTGTAAAATTACAAGGCCATGATCACAGGTACGGATGCTTTGAAATGAGGGTAACAAATTTGTGAGTGAAGAAGTGACAAAGTGCATCTATATAGGCTAACTCTGAATCCAAGAACACAAAGCTAAAAGACCTAGAATAGCATCACTTGTTGCATCCCTTAATGGTGACTCCATTACTCTACCTTCGCTAGGGGCAATATTTTTCATCCTGGAGGGCCGCCATTTAGGTGCCATGCCTGCTTTCTAAAAGGTCAGCTTTCTATTCAAAAACCACGCCCTCCTAGGAGACCTACAATCTATTCAGAAAATGACATCCTTTCAAGAGGCCTACCCTTCATCCATAAGGCATTCCCTCACTCCAAAAATCGTCCTCCTTCCAAGAGGCCTATCCTCCAATAGCCGCCCTCTATCTAGGAAGCCTACCCAGTCCTTCCAGAAAGCTCTCCTTCTGAGAGACTAGTCTACATTTCATGAAGCCATCATTCTAGGAGCTCAGTTCTCCAAGCACATCTCTAAAACGTTCCTCAATTGGGCTCACCTCTAAACTGTCACTCTATCGAATGCACATCTAAACCGCCCCCTCAACCGAGTGCACCTCGAAACTAGCGCTCAACCGCGTACACCTCAAAGTTATCTATCAGTCGAGCACACCTTGAAGTCGCTTCTCAATCAAACATGCTCACACTCAATTACTCATCATATGCATTCACGCATTCTCTTATATTCTTCTTAAATCTTTTCATTTTCTAAAAAAAATATCTTAATTGAACATTGGAGAATAAATTTGAGAGTGAAACCCGCGAATCTTTTAACATTTTATTTGTAAGTTGTGGTGTGTAAATTTCAAGTTAGAAGATACGAGAATTAGATCCGCTTTAATTTAACTCACAGTAAAAAATTGAATAATTTCCTAACCAATGTAACAACCGAAATACCAAAGGAATATCATATTTCTTTCGATGTTTGGAAAAAACTTGAGAAATTTGTTTTTTTTATATATTGAGTGTTTGGCATAGAAAAATAAGTTAATGACTACATTTATAATCAACGAAAGCTTACGACTAAAACTAATCAGTGAAAAGGAACTTCCCTGCATGATACCATCGCCGACTGCCAACCTCTTTCACTGTTGGGTGCCGCCACCAACCCTACTATTGGCCGTTGTGTGGCACCGCTGCTCATCTTATGACGCTTTTTAACTCTTTGTCAATTTAATCCTTAAAATTATAAAATAAAAAAATTATTTAGATAAACATTAAAATAATAATTTTTTATTAATTTGTATATTGCGTAAT
>JAOVVI020016630.1:0-10835 GCA_028571085.2 Nepenthes alata
AGGCTTGAGTTAAGAGACGTAGAGGCTGGACCCGTTTGAGATCGATCCGACATAAGAAATTTAAAGGCTCCCTAATTCGCATAAAAATTTAAATCGAGAGACGCATCAAATTATTTATTTAAAAACCTATTATTAATAGGTAGAGATGGAGAGGTGTAGCCACCATATCTTATAATATTTATCCATCTATCCACACCAATAATCCATACAAAATAAATAAATAAAATTTACATTACTCAAATATATTAAAAGATTAGCAAAAATGTCTTTCAAATATTTTCTCTTTTCTTATCTAACCAAATTTTTTCTTAGCTATAAACAGGCCTATTATTAAAATAGTTAAATTATACTATAAATTTTCAAATAAAAAGTCAAAAATTGAGCTTCATCAATTCTAAAACAGGATCAGTGAAGTCAATTTGGCTAACTTTACTATTTAAGAAAATTTAATTATCTAAAATATTCTATTTTCAAATTTTATAAATAAAAAATGTTATTTATATTAAAATTGTTAAAATTAGATATAAATTTTATAATATTTTAATTTTTACTCTCTTAATTTTCTTTTTTTACATTAAAAATAATAATTTTAATATGTTTAATGTATAATTAAATGTATAAATAATATTATTTTCATGGATATTGGTGGGCCCAAAAAAAAAGTCATTATTTAATCCATGATGCGAAAATCTTGAGCATCAATCACAAACTACCAAAATCGAACCGTTTTGAAATTCGGATTGGGCCTACTAAACCTGCACATGCAAAAATAATGGTCAATCATTACCAAAGAGGAAATGTCCTAAACAGGCACACGTACAAATATATTATTTAAGATTTCTTTCAGTAAAATTTAAATATAAAGTAATTTTATAAAAAAATTATCAAAAAAATATTATTTTTATAATTTGTTATTTTTAATAAAATAAATTTAAAATATTTTAAAACAAGTAAATTTAACGCCATATAGATTACATATATGTCACAATATTTAATAAAAAGTAGGTATGTTTTACCAGAAAAAAAAGATTAGTAAAGTTAGTTAAATATTTTAATATAATTATTAATAAATTTATATCTAATTTTTTTGTTATTAATATTTTTTAGTGGGTAAGCTAATCTCAATAAAAATAAGGTTATTAATAAATTGTAACATCTAATTTAAATGATACTTAAAATTTTTTTATCATTATTGATAATTTAACGAGTATGAAATAATTATTATAAAAATTTATCTCAAATTACATATAAAATTATATATTTTAATTTCTAAAAGTCACACAAAAAGACAATCGACGCGACCTATTTTCTCATTCGATTTATATAGTCGTATTAAATCTTATTAAATATCTTAAAATATATGCCATTTTAAGTTTAATTAATTCATTATAATTTTATTTTTTTGTAATATTTTAATGAGTAATATTTATTAATATATATATATATATATATATATATATATATATTGTGTTTGTGTGACATAGCATTACTTTGGGAAGACTAGGCCGAAAAAACCACCATGCCCACAGGTCTCATTAAAAATAAAAACGAAGGAAGAAATAATCGAATCCTACTTGGGAAGCTGAGCAACTCGAGGCAAGACGACGTCGTTAGCACAATGAAACGACGACGCGGATGTCGTATGAGTCAGGCCGCTATAGAAATTCCCATAAACAGTAGGAAATTATAAACTACCCTGTTTAATAGAATTGTAAATAACTCCGTTTTTAAATTATATAAAAATACGAAAAGAAGGACGCTTTCTTGAAAAAATTTACGCAGAACTTCTCTTCGGTTTCTGGTGGCTCGGTTCTTTCTATCTCCACCAGGTACCAGACGCGACCTCTCTTCTCTGCTTCTCTCTCTAAATTTCGAATACCCTCCCTCTTTTCCCACCACAAACAGCATGAAAATCGGATTAATATGAGCTCCTCTTGATGTTTTGATTTGTCAATTTTATCTCCCTAAGTTGCTCTAACTTTTCCTCCTCCTTTCTTTTTGATTTCCTTTTCTGGTCGATAATTTGGATAAGATTGATGAATCTTCTGTCTGTTTATTAATTGCCTCGAAGTTTTCAAGGTGAATTTGATCAGATTAGTGGTGGATGGATCTTTCGTGTGATTTGTGGTATTAGAGAACGAATCCTCTCGTTCGCTTTGGTAATCCGAGCTCAGTATTGACTATTGAGTAGATTCGCCTGCTTGAATATGTCTATGGCATGTCTGTTGCGAGTAATTTATGATTAGGTTGATGTCTGGCCAAGACAACGCCCTGTTTCCTCCTCTAAATAGACTAGGTTTGAAATAAAATTGATGTTAGTTGCGGTTGGAGTTTGTGTTCTGGATTAGATTTATTTCATGCGAACGATGACGAGGTGAGGTCATTTACTTGCTGTTTGGAATAGTCTCTTATAACCGAAGCTTGGAATAAAACAAGGGATACCTAGGGTTCTTTTTTTTTTAAGTATTTCTCAGATTTGTTTTCCAATTTTAAGTTATGCATGCTATTTTGGGCTTGTACGGATCTTTTTGTGATATTTGGCTTCTTAGCAGATCATGGATTTCCTAAACTAACCAATTTCCATATAGAAGTTTATTGGATCTTTGTGTCAAATGCCCTTGGGGTACCGGTTAAGATTATTCCAGGAATATAACCTCAAAATTTATCACAATAACCATGTATGTCATGAATAAGTTGATTATGGTAGATGTAAGAATTTTTTTCTTAAATTGTCATCTTATTTAATCCCCTTAGGGCCCTCGTTGGGGAGATCCAAGTTGATTTTGCTGAGCTTTTTGACTTTGATTTGATAGAATGATAAAACTGGTTATTTATTTTGTTCTTTTATTGGCTGTGTGAGGGATTGGCTCTGTATTATTTTATATAGAGATCTTCACTTCATTTGAGAAATTCATTGAGCTATCAATTTGTTCTCTGCTAAAATCAAAGCGTATCAGGAAGTAACTGCTGATGCTGATCACATAATCGTTAACTTTGTATATATTGACACGCACTAATTACTTTATGTGGGCAGTGACAAAGTTTGGTATATATGTTTATCTGCTTTGTTTCTTTTTACTTTGGTTGAAGCGTAGTATATTTAAATATTCAGTTTTTGTCTGATTGAGATACTATTTGCTTAGGAACAACAGATGGGGCAGGGAGGTAGGGCTGGCTCTAAGCGCAATGGGAAGAAATGTGGAAGGAATAAAAAGATAGATTCCGATGATTCTGACGAGGACTACTTGGTGGAAGAGGATGAAGATGAAATAAATGCACAGTCTGATGAGCCAGAGTCCTTAGTTGGAGATGATTCAGAAGAAGAAAGCTTCAGTAACTTTGAGGAGGAGGAGGAAGCAGATGAGGATGAGGAAGAGGAGGAGGTGAAGAGGGCTGTAAAGGCAAAAGTGCGTGAGGGATCTTTAGGATTAAAGGAAAATGGGATAAAAAGGTCAACAAAAAGGAAGAGGATAGCCTGTAATGAAGAAGAAGAAGATGAAGACTATGAGGAGGAGGAGGAGGAGGAGGAGGAGGAATTTACACCAGATGAGGTTGATTCTTTAGATGAGGAAGAAGAGATTCCATTTCCAAAGGACAACAAGAAAAGAAACAGGCCCCCACCGAAGAAAAAGGGTACAGTAAAAAGCCGGAGAAGAAAAAGAGGTGCCAAGGTTGTTAGGAAGGCTTTGAAAAGGAAAAGGGGCAGCAGCTTGGGGAAGGCTTACTCTAGTAATAGTGGGTTCAGGGGAAATGTAACTACTTTGAAAGGAAAAACCAAGAATAAACCACTGCAGAGGAAGAAAATACTTGTGACTAATTCAGATTCAGATTTTGTGAGCTCTGAATCATCTGATTTCGAGTATACCATCTCTGAGGATGAACGAGAACAAGTGAGAGAGGCCAGTGAGATTTGCAGAAGCTTGAACACAAACTTGAGGAGTTCCAAGAGAATTGAGAAAGATGAGGCTCTGCGTCATCCGAGGAAACCCCGAGGGAGAAAGGGTAAGGAGAAGGCTGAGGATATAAAGAATGGTGGGGGAAAGCAGGTATGTGGCATCTGTTTAACAGAAGAAGGAAAGAATACAGTCCGTGGAACGTTAAACTGTTGCAGCCATTATTTCTGTTTTGCTTGCATCATGGAATGGTCAAAGGTAGAAACTCGTTGTCCTTTGTGTAAGCAGAGGTTCGCAACAATCAGCAAGCCTGCAAGATGTGTCACAGGGGTCGATTTGAGAAATGCGGTGATTTCGGTCCCTGAGCGTGATCAGGTATATTTTTCTTCGTATAGAAACTTCTTTCTAGACTTCAGAGGAGGAAAGAAAGCAGTTGTCTTTCTTGCATGTTCTTTTCTTTTCAAATATCATTTTCATTCCTATATACTCTGGTTCTAGCTTGGATTTTGTGATGCATATAGGTCTATCAACCCTCTGAAGAAGAACTCAGGAACTATCTTGATCCATATGAAAATGTCATTTGTACCGAGTGCCACCAAGGTGGGGATGATGCTCTCATGTTACTCTGTGACCTCTGTGATTCACCTGCCCACACCTATTGTGTTGGTCTTGGTCGGGTAGTGCCTGAAGGCAATTGGTATTGTGAAGGCTGCCAACCTGCTCTGGGACCTTCACATTCACAAGCCATGGAATTCACACCTGATCAAAGAATTAGCACCAATTTGTCTGATGGACCATCAACATTTGAGAATATGGCAGATATTGATCTTAATGTGGCCATACCTGAAACACCATTAACTCAAGGAAATGGGTTTGTTTCATCTCCAAGATACCCAGGTGGAAATCTTCAAGCTTCCTCTCCAGTATCTGGGGTTGGGGTATCAACTGTGTCTGGAAGACGCAGGATACATCGTCAGATACAGTATCTTCTTTCCAGTAATAGAATGAGCCACATGGCTGCTAGAGTTGACAGAGGTTTGCCGTCTAATTTGAGGGAAAACTTCTCCGGATTTCAAATTGATGGAGATACTGAATCGACAAACAGACAGACTAGAGCACCAGAGGGAGGGACATTCCAACAGACTTCTCTTTCCACAAATAGAATGAGGCAAATGGCTGCCAGAGTTGACAGAGGCTCTGCATCTGATTCGAGGGTAAGAGTTATGGACTCTCAAATTGATCGAGGTTCTGAATCAACATGCGGACAAACTAGAGCTCCAGAGGTGGGAACATCACAACACACTTCATCTACGGATAGATTGCAGAACGATCCCTCTTGTTCTGTGCAAAGGAGGGATCTCCTTCCTGGGAGACTGAGCCATACAAGAGGACGGGTAGTTCAGGTACCAACTTCTGTTGATGGCTCAGCTCGCAGCAGTGTGCAATGGGTTAGATTTCATGGGATTAATATGGGGCTTGATCAGGCATTGAGTTGTGAACAACATCTTCAGCCATGCACTGACAGATCAAGCATTGGGTCCAACACAAATGTGTCTGCTTTGTACAACAGAGATGGGGAGGATGCTAGTTTAGTGAAACAACAGTTGCAATCGATGGTGAAAAGTCATCTGAAAAGTTTGTCCGTAGATATGGATTTAGGTAAGTTTTCATTCATGACTTTCATATATCTTTTGGCTTATGCTAATACATCTTCCATGTCTGGCCGTTTGAAAAGATAGTAGTGTTACTGCCTTTTTGACAATCCCAACATGTTGCCATTGCTAACAAACTCATCTGTAACAAATGATGAATGAACGAAACTTATTCTAGATCCGAAGTCTTAGCTTTGTTTTGCAGCTTGATAAGGATAATTTTTTTTTCTATTAGAATGATAAGGATCAAATAAGTAACACCAAGCTCTCATCTCGGAGTACCTTGCTTATTATTTGAAGTAACCAATCTACTAAATCTGTATAAGACAGAAAGATTGCCACTACCAGTTGTAATCAAAGTGGATCATGTTGATAAATACTGTCAAAGGAAAAATACTAGTCTTACTACAACTTATTACGGTGATGAGGAAAAAAAATGTTGTGCCATTTATTAGGTGATATCTTTTTTATTGTTTTTTCTGTTGAGTGGATCCAGATAATCCTTTTCAATAAGCTTATAGTAAACTTACAGTATGAGTTGTGCCGCTCTTGTGGTTTAGTCTTTTGACAGCCGTTTGGCAGGATTGCTAATGCACACATCCTTTTATCTTCCGTTCAGGATACAACACATTCAAGGAAATTGCGAGAAGTTCCACGCATACAATTTTAGCTGCATGCGGGCTCGAGCACCGGAAGGGTGAGGTTTATGAAGTGCAGCCTCCTGTCTGCTTGCACGGGGAGGGATTGGCAAATGGGCTGTCGAGTTTGAAGAAAGGTTGTTGCCCATCATGTTTTGATTCCTTTGTGAAGGATGTGGTTAGGACCATCATGGACATAAGAGTCCCCCAGTGGCTCGGTTTTAGAAATTTTTGATGCATAGAAATTCATTTATGTTTTAGGAATTAGGATTAATTTCTCCAACAGCCCCTCATTTTTTAATTTTCTTTTGTTCTCCATTGGACAGTATTTTTCTTGTTTGTTCATATTTTCAGGAGATCAATTGCCGATTATGGACATCAAAGGCCTTCCTTCTCGTTATTTTAGTCTTCCACTTAATTACATGGACAGATGTTTTTGGGCTTTGGATCGTCTTTCATGGCAATCATCCAGGGAATATCTCACGCGTGATTGAACAAGGATCAAGGGAGGACTCATCTATTAAAAGAGGTGTGGGACTGCTCTCTTTCTGAATTTTTGAATGATTATGGTTTAATTATTTTTTTAAAAAATAAAAATTAAATTAAAAATTGATCGGGTCCCATTGACATGTTGTGATCTTAAATTTAATCAAAATTTTTATATATAGTGTCTGCTATTGCTACAACAATCAAATTTTAAGTCCCACTCTGAGATTTGTTTTTATTTTATGCCTTTAAGATAATTTTAGACATTATTATTCATTACTTTATATTTTAATTTATCTCAATTTATCCGTTTTTTTACTCTTATTTATATAATGATTACTTTATATCCATATTATCTGTCAAAGGTTTAATCTATTGATCAATTTATCCTAGTAGATAATTTCTGAATTTATATATTAACAAAATATGGATCGGAGAATGTTCACACTCAGCTGCAACGTTTTGCGTTGTGCCTGCGGTAAATAGATACTTGTGGGATATCTTTTAGTGATAATTTATATATTTTTAATAATATAATATTTAATTATTTATTTATGTTAACAAGTTTATATAAAAAAAAATTATATGGATAAACATTATGTTATTTAATAAAGGTGGTTAGGGATTGTCTTCCAAGCATTTTATGATATAAAAAGTTGAAATTAAGATAATGTATTAAAATATTTACTTTTTAATTATTTATATTTTTGAAATAATTTTAACCATTTGAAATATAAAATAACCTAACGATGGTAATTGAAGCCTTGCCAAAGAGAGAGTGAGAAAAAGGAAAATCCAAACGACCATGAAATATGTTAAAAAATATCATTTTTAAAAAATATATAAATTTGGATTAGTTATTTGAATTGTAATTTATATAACTTTTAATAATCATTTGATGTTATACAGTAAAATGACTATCAATATATCTTTATAATTTTTTAAAGATTAACATTAATTAACTGAATATAAATACAGACTTTAGAAGGCCAAGTACTATAAAGATTTATAATAACTTTCATTATGCCTTGGCTACATAGATAAGTCTCATGACAATCATCCGTACTCAAATCTGATCCCCAGCTTATAAATAGTTTACTTTATTCATATATAAATAAGTCAAAGTTAAATTCAGAAATAATTTTTTTACACATATATAAGTCGGACCAAGCATTTAGACCATGCTTATGAGTCAAATTTAAGCATTTACATAAGAATATTAGCAAGGCTTCAAAGGAGTTTATCATGAAATCATACACAAACATATGATAACTGTTAAAATAAAATTTATAAACCTATAAATAAGCTCTTTATAAGTCTCTCTAAAAAAAAAATAAAATGAATTAACTAATTAAGTTTGGTCAAGCTCGAACTTGACTTATATATACTATGCACGAGCATCTCTCACCCTAATACACACGCGAGTTCAAACAAGCTTTTAACAAGCTATCTACGAACGACACCGCCTTTTACAGCCCTAGCCATCATCGTTATAACAACACAAGAAAAAGAAAAAAAATAATAACTATAGAAATGCACTCCCATTGACAACAAGGCATGCATTTACGCGCAGGGCCACAGTGTCACTAGAACAGAAGGGCAGCTCATGGGGCATCCCTAAAGCTGTGCTCAAGCAAAATGCTACTAAAGGAGATTTTGACTGATAGCATACTCCTTTTTCTTCTTCCATGTTTCAATTTTTAATTAATCTAGTCCAAAGGCGTCTTACATCAATACATATTTTCTCTGAAACACTTTGACAGTACTCCTGAATCAAAGTAAAACTAGCAAATCAGAACACATAAACCCCACCAGCCACTGCCACTCCACAGAACTATATATGAGAAATTCCCCTCATACGGCTCATTGTTCAATTCTTTAAAAGACATTGAATCCCTTCCTTCAAGAATCTCCCATTTTGGTTCAACCCACAGTCACATGAAATAAGAGAGGATAATAATTTAGCAATAATTTTCCATCAGGGCCTATTATAGGCATGGAATAATGTTTTAACTTTCAAAGACCTGAGCTATCAGTAAGAGATACTACTTTGAAAGAACTATAATTCTAACCTTTGATTGGAAAGGATGGGGGATGACAATAAAGGATGTTCTTTTATCCTCTCCACTTAGGCAAGATTTGAAGAATTAGAAGGGAATACACATCTGTTTTTTCCTACAACAAAAGACCCACAACACATGATAAATTACATTTATTCCCACATTATTTCACGCCACGGTTCAACACATATGGCGGATATTGGATACAAACAAAGGGGGTGGTCCCCACAAATCTCACTCAGTGGGGTCTACAACAAGGGTTTCCTCATAGCTTGTCATCGAAAATAGTGGACAACAGCAGCTCATGGACGAATTCCAATCTCTGTGCTCTCTCCTCCTGATCTTTGATCGACAAGGGTGACGACTGCACATTCCTGTTCAAATTTGAGCAATATTAAGTCCAAGAATAACTGCAACAGCCTACCCGATATGGAAGGGTAAAACCAATACTTGTTTTCCCCAAAAGAGGAAAAGAAAAGAGAAGGGTTTGTTCAATAATTCCAGCTTGGGGAAGAACGTGAAAGGGGGCTTAAGGCATAGTCAGTATAAGGGCAGACCGGTACATCAAGCTCCTGCTATACACAAAGTCAGAAGAACCAACTGAAGTAACCAACTGGTAGCATTGTCGGCCTTAGGGAAACTTGCCCGAGAAATTAAGCCATCCACCAGTATAAATGCTTAGTCTCAACACCGTGGTCACAAAGGAGGCAAGCCGTGTTTGATTCAACACAATACATTTATTGTTGAATCGTGAATGAAGATGATCGGGTTATGAAAGAGTGGCATTCACTGCACTCAATTCAGCTATCCATCTAGCTAGCTCCACAATCTCTCATGGATAATTTCTCTGAACATAGACTAGGCTTACCTTGAGTTACTTATATCTAACAAGAATTTAAACAATATTCTCAAATATTAATGTGTTTCTAGAAAAATAACTTAGTCAATTTCTTGAGAAGCTTTCCTTAAAACCTAAATATCTATTTGGCTGAGCTTTGGGAACAGTTCTCCTCTTTAAAAGCTAAAGATACACTAAATATGGTTTCCATTACCAGATAAAATAAAACAGAAAAAACAAAAACTTTTGACTGAAAACTAAAATGAAACGATACTTTCGGCTGAAGCACCAATTTGAAACTTCTTTGGAAAGTTCATTCAATGAGCTGAATTGGATGACCAAGTTCTTTGAAAAAGATACCTTTTTTCCAGTGTTATAATGACTTTTCAGTCCAATGCCAAGTAACAACCACTTTTTTGAGTGCATTATCTTTCTTGTTGCACACTGGTTTTCCCTTTTTACCCCCATTGAAACTTAATGAGGTAGCTCTGCTTGATATTGGTATTAAATTACTGAAAAAAAAATGCACAGAGCCCAAATTACATTCAAGTAGCAATATATGAGGTCAACCAAAATGCCATTATACGAGTTCCCTGCGAATTTATAATATGATTATACCATGGATGAAAATATCAATGTCAGTATCGGTCACATTAATATTGATATCGGATACTATGTACAACACTGGATGCAAATTTTTTTTCCAGCAAATCATATGTTGACAAGTAAATATCATCCAATAAAAAGGCCAAGTGTGAAAAAATACTAGACATATTAGCCAATATTTTAAATATCGATTGATATATACCAATATGACAACATATAGTGAAATGTCATAATATTAAAAAATATTGGTATCAGGTGGTCTTACACTATATATCAAGTGATATTTTGCAAATCGGCCTATATTCCATTTCATAGATTGTACACTAAAGGTAGTTATCCTAAAATTATAGACCAAATATGTTATATGCGACAAACCATTGCATTTAAACATTTTTTTTTCATTTATGTCTTAAATTAGTTTTGAAGTTATAGAACACAATAACAATAGCCTCCCGTGGAAGACTTACATGGTTGATCCTCCGGTCGATCAACCGGGATCTAGACTAAGCTTTGATCGCTTGAGCCACTTCTGCTAAAGTAGTTACACATTCAAATTTCAAGAGAAAACCAGCAGATAAGATTTTTCCAAAATATTTCCTTGGCAAACAATTAGGCAAAAGTAGGAATTTACAACCAATATCCATTTAGAGCCCTAAGTTTTG
>JAOVVI020016631.1:0-10835 GCA_028571085.2 Nepenthes alata
ATGTTAGTAAAAATCCAAACAGTGTCCAAAATATGACAGAAATTAAATCTGACCAAAGAGGGGGTTTACAGATACTTTCCTGAACCTCATACTTTGCAGATCTGGAGAAAGGATGTCCTAAAGCACCCGAAATGGCCCTCTCTCTCTCCGCCGTGCGTGCTGCCGCGCTGCCCCTCTTCTTGCGCAGCTTCTGCTGCAGCTGCTGCCACCACCGGCGTCGCCGGTCACCGGTGAACTACCATCGGTCACCGCCGCTTCATCTGCGACGCCGCCAACGTCGCCGCCCTCCTCTCCAAGCGCCGCTCTCTCTCTCCGCCGTGCGTGCTTCCTCTCTCTCCGCACACGACCCTCTGCCGGCAGCACCGCTGCCGCCGCTCCACTGGCATGGCCGTCGACGGCCTCCCCGGCACCACCCGGCCGGCACCGGTGCCGTTACACGGCCGCCGTCTCCTCTCGTGACTTCGCCGTCGATCTCCTCGCACGCCCACACCGCGCGCCACCGTCAACCACCACAGGCCGCCGCCGTCGTCGACGTCGTCCGCCTCCTCCTCTTCCTCCTCCTTCTCCGACGCCAATCCTAACACTCTCTCTCTCCTCTCTTCTCTCTCCCCGATCCCCTTTTTTTTTCCTTTCTGTTTTTTTTTTTCCTTTTTCGTTATATATTGGAATATATAATTTAATCGGATAAAAATATTTTGGAATGTTATAGATATATTATTGGCATGCTTGTGAGCTCTGGGCAGCAGCCATCAAACAGGCTGAGTGCTCTCGATAATGTTGGACGGCGTAACATGTTACGACTCTTCGGAAGAAACATTTCTGAATGGCCCATGTACATTGTAACGACCCAAATACTAAATCATAAAATGTCCTAGTCATTAAGTTAATATAATGTTGGAGTAAAAGAAAGTTTATCCGGTCAACGCCAGTTGACTAAAAATGTGAAGGGTACTTATCCAGTCAACTAACGTTGACCGAAAGTAATGAACGAGCATTTAAAAGAATAGAAGGCAAGTCGGGGTAGTTTGAGTTGACTGAAATAATGTGGTTATTGACCGAAAAATTTAGGAGGTAATGTTGACCGATTTTAAGGAGATTTTAAGGATGTTGTCCGGAGAAATGAGCACCGACATCAAAATGCTGACCGACGTCAAGAGGTTGACTGGAATGGTTGACCATAATGTTGATCGGTGTTTGGAAATGTTGAGAGGAAGCCGTGGCTGGCGGCTTATGACGCAATGGCCGACTGTCTTATAATCCTAATAAGACGGTTAACAAAACCTTGACCAAGTTCTAAATAGGCATATTTTTAGAGGCCATGAACAGTGATTTTCAGAGACCTTGATCTCCGGAAGATAAGAAGAAACAATGATTTTCGAAGACCTTGGTCTCCGGAAGATAAGATGGAACAGTGAATTCCGGAGACGTTTGGAGACTAAAGTTTCAGGAGACCTTTCGATGATCTTCGGAGACGTTAAAATTTGGAGGATAAAGTTTCCGGAGACCTTGATCTCCGGAGATGTTGTTATTAAAGGCTAAAATTTTAGAAACCTTAATATCCAGAGACGGTAAAGGGAGAGACTTCCAGAGACAATTAAAGAGTTTTTTGGAGACCATTTTCGGAGGCCATTGAGGAGTCTTTGAAGACGGTTTTCCAGAGAAGATTGATTAGTTCTCCGGAGACGATTAATGAGTGCTTTCCGGAGACCATTAAGGAGGCTTTCGGAAACGATGAACGCAATTTACAAAGACGATTATGTGAATTCGGGAAATAAATTTGGGACAATTCTTCTGGAGACGTTATTCGGGCAGGATTGAATGAGAAATGGAGACTTCAGTTCTGGAGATCTTGATCTCCGGAGATGTTGAACTTGGGGACTTTAGTTCCGGAGACCTTGATCTTCAGAGATGTTGAAATTAGAAACTTAAGTTCTAGAGACCTTGATCTTTGGAGATGTTAAAATTGGAGACTTAAGTTCCGGAGACTTTAATCTCCGGAGATGTTGAATTTGGAGACTTAAGTTCTGGAGACAATGAATGTGATCTTAGGAGACGTGAAGGGAAACTTGTTGACCGAAAATAGTGAGGAAGCCCTTACAAAAGTAGAGTCAGGATGACTATGCCTGAGTAAGTAACCGACCTTCAACCATCCCCGAGTGGTTGACTTCCCTACCTACTACTGTTAGATCAAAGGCCCATAAATAAGAACTGGAGAGTGTAAGAAAAAAGGTTAGGAAGAGACTTTCGACCGAGTTTCTTAGTAAAGGAACCCATAATTCTAGGACGAAGCGAAGAGATTCAGGCAAGTGTACCCTCGTTGTTTTTAAGTTCATGATTTAATTTAAGTGTACTCATCTTTTCGTTAGTTCATATTTAAAATGTAAGTAAGCCTGATTTTTTATGAAGTTATGTTAAGGTATGCCATGATATTTGTTCTGATTATCTGAATTAAGGAAGAGTTTCTGTTAACTTCATGTTTAAAGGAAGCTTTGTTCTACGTTTTCACAAATGACATCCGACTTTGATAAAAGACCTCAGGCTTTTGATATATGACCTCCGGCTTTGTTAAGAAAATGTATTCGGCTTTTGATATATGACCTCCGACTTCATTAAGAAAAGGTATTCGGCTTTTGTTAAAAATGACATCCGGCTTTTGTTAAAAAGATCTTTGGCTTTTGATATATGACCTCCGATTTTGTTAAAAAGGTATTCGGCTTTTGATAAATGACCTCCGGTTTTTTACATAAGACCTCCGGCTTTGTGATAAATGAGACCTCCGACACTTTGATAAAAGATCTTCGATTTTAAGACGTTAAAGGAAAGGCTATACGAACTTCAAATGCTAAAGTTAAGAACAAAGGCTATAAGAATAAAAAAATATATATATAATCCGGACAGCAAGTGAAACTCTATGACTTTCGACTTTTAAACTATGATAGATGGCCATCGAACGATATGAACTATGAACCGAGTTTCCATTAAGCTTGCTGTTAAAATTGGATGAAGGATATTGGAGTGACACTCGAGGACTGCCCCTGGGACACGGGGGAATTTCTGGTGGCACAAAGCTTATGGACTACGGCCCCATATGCCGAGTAAAAGGCATTACCGCCCGCCTCTGGGAGTATAATAGGAGGATACGGCCTTAGGTTGTGGGGGTAGCACACAACCCTTTCTCGATGTTGTCCCCTCCCGTCCGGTCCCTAATGATGATAAGAATCTCGTACGATTTTATGAATTTTCTGAAGACAAGATAATAAGAATAAGAACAAAGATTTCTGAACTTAAGAAGAAATGATATGGTGATTTTCGTATGCTAAGTTTATGTTATGAACCTCTACTTTGATCAGATGATATGTATGTTAATGTTTTATGCATATGGGTACCTTATTGGGCTTTGTAGCTCACTCTTACTGTTTTTCAGATGATGAGAAGTTTATGGAGGATAAAATTGAATAGAGTCATATGGTGTAACTAGACGGCATAGCTGGCCGGAGCTGATCAGCGAAGGAGTTGATGTATTTTCTTTTGATGTTTTAGGAAGAACTTGTAAAATATTTCCGCTGTAAAAGAATTAATGGATGTTAGTATGTTTCCGTAATTACAATATGGGAGAATAAAGTTGACATTCCTAGTAGCATCTGAATTCATGTTAAGGTCTTCATGTCCGACCGGCCTTAATGTTGGCCGGTCAAGTATGGGGTTAAACTTTGATGGCCAACTCAAGGAGTTCTGCCTTAAGTGATCCTGTGTACGCGATGTAGAGTATATATAAAAGAAAAGAAATTTTTTTTCATGTCCACCTAGTTAGTATTTATACCGAATATGTTGTAAATGTTAGACTTGACGGCGGCCGTATGTGGTGGAATACGTCCGGGGTCGTCACATATTGTTTGTTGAATGTTTTCAAAACTCCTAACGGTTAGTTATTACAGTACAAAATGCATAAAGTGATTCTATGCTACTTGTGCAATTGCACTTGCGATGAGTGAAAATGACAGGTTCTAAGCACACCTGGCACTTGCTCATGCGGAAAAGGCAGTTATTTTTGTTTGATTTTATGCAATTTTCTTATTTAGATTCCATTTGATATGTTTGAATAACAAATAAACGACTGATTGGCCCAATTGCCAAATCTAAGGTAACACTACTACAAGAAGCGGTGTAACTTTTTACTTACTGTGATCAGATTTTTAATAACACAAAAGATCTCATTTTTTAATTGTTGTTTGTTTTAGAATTAAAAAAATCTGCAAGTTCAGATGATCTTGTTCTTCAACTGAAGGCTTTGGGGGTTTGATCTATGAGTGCAAAATAAACCCAAATATAAAGTATTGGTATATCTTAGAGGCTATTCACAAAACCTTTTGCATTTCACTTGCCAACCGAACCAATAGGCCAAATAAAATCTTAAGAAAAGTAGCATTGTTTTACATTTTGAAACCTTTTAATTATTTTTTTCTGTCTACTATATCCAACAGCTATGTGTGGAGGCCGGTTTATGACTTATGTCCTTGACATATCTGTATGACATTCCTCAGGTGCACCATGATATGACTGCTCCATTGCAACAGTATTTCATATATACAGGTCATAACTCCTACCTTACGGGAAACCAAATCAGCAGTGATTGCAGCGACATGCCAATCATCAAGGCTTTGCAAATAGGTGTCAGGGTGATTGAGCTTGATCTATGGCCTAATTCTGCAAGAGATGATGTTAATGTTCTCCATGGAAGGTCCAAACTTGTTTTTCTCCTCTTCTTCATGCTTTCCTGACCAATTGTGAGAGACAATTAGTGTTAAAAGCATGGATCAACTATCCATTTTGGTATCAATTATGACTATATTGGTATCAGATACATTGAACAAAATATATCGGTTTTGGATATATCGGAATAGAGAAATTTCTAAGAATCAAAACTGATAGGGCTATATCGGTCAATATATTGATTAAATATTAAATATATCAGCCGATACTGCAACATATTACAATATTTTCATGGCATTGGAAAATATTGTTTTTGGGGTCCCTATATAGATATATATTAACCGATATTTATAGTATCGACTGATATTTATGTGTATAATTTAAAAAGTTAACCTTGAAGTCCTTCTTTTTTCCGTTCCTTTAATATTGATACTGGGCCAATCGGAGTCAACAAGATATATCCTTTCCTTTCCTTTCCTTTAAGATTGATACATATCCCAATACATTATGTAATTGTTTTCAACTCTGTTTTGCCAATTATATATCACAGTAGTTATTTTTTAACCTATGTTTGTGGTATTACCGGTGGCTGTTGGATTAACACTAGGACCTTGACAACTCCTGTGGCGCTCATCAAATGTCTCAAATCGATCAAAGAACACGCTTTTGCGGTTTCTCCATATCCTGTGGTCATAACACTCGAAGACCATCTGACTCCAGACCTCCAAGCTAAAGTTGCAAAGGTAGGGCTCTTATCTTTTCAAGGTCCAACATCTTAAAACAACCAATTTAGAGTTGTTTGATGAGCTTTCTTATTATCTGGATAGTATGAGATAGCATGCTTACTATTATCCAATTTCTCATTCAAGAAATTCGTAAGTCATTCTTTCAAAAAGATATATAAATCTTGGATTTCCATGTCAGGAGATGAAAGAAGTTTCGTTCTTCTACTTGGTTCAACATTAATCAAAAGATACCTCATGATTTGATAAGCACTCACCGATGCATCTTGAGTCACTGGAACACTATTCAAACCAGGAATTCTATGACTATTACCGTTAAATAGAAACTTTGCAAGGAACTGAAATGGATCACTCGCTTGCTATGCTAAGTGAATTAATTATTTCCTTTAATTTCTTTCTGACAACAAATATCTTTGTTTCTAGATGGTGACTGAAACATTTGGAGAAATGCTGTATTACCCCGAGTCGGAGTGCTTGGAAGAATTTCCTTCCCCAGAAGCATTGAAATACCGAATTATTCTTTCAACTAAACCACCAAAAGAGTACCTGGAAGCTAAGCAGAGCAAAGATAAGGGGAACATCTCATCATCCAGGAGGGATTCATTTGAAGAAGAACCACCAGAAAATGAGACTTCAGATGTTTGTGATAGTGAATCAGATGAAGAAGATAGCGATGTTTCCGTCTTAGATGGTGGTTCTTGCCATTTAGGAGCACCCGAGTACAAGCGCCTAATTGCAATTCATGCTGGAAAACCAAAGAACGGCTTGAGGGAGGCATTACATATCGATATTGAAAAAGTTAGACGCCTCAGTTTGAGTGAACAGGCACTTGAAAAGGCAGCCAGGAATTATGGAACTGATGTTGTGAGGTATATAGTTCAATTCTTGGTACTAGAGGTGGGACATCTCACCATCAGCCTGTGGGTCATGAATGAAATATCCACTGATATGTAAAATATCGGCTAATGTAGTTCTATATCGGTTTTTCGATACTAATATTTCCCGATATCATGATTAAATTGTAATATATCATTTTATCGGTTATATTTTATGTTATATCGATTGATATTTAAAATATTGGCCGATATATTCTATACTGGCCGCTATATTCTATACTGGCCGCTATATTGGCCGATATTTTATTGCAAGGTTTTGATTCACAATAAATTTTGGCGGCCGGTATGTTCGATACTAATGTGTATTGGCCATAGATGAGAATTTCGGTATCTGATATGTTGGATAATACAAATCGATATTAGGTATATTAGAAATTTTTTTTTTTTGAAAATTATAACTAATAGGACTGTATTGGTTGATAATTTAGATATTGGCCAATATGTTATTAATGCAAAAATATATTGCGATATAGTTTTGGTATTGGAAAATATCTCAATATTGATACATATCGGTCGATATTTATAATATCGGCCTATATTTGCATCAATGGTATCGCCCGACGTAGCAGATGCGGATACCAATATTGACATTTTCATCCATGTTGCTGTATGGTCTTCACATTGCACAATTTTTCTTCCTTTCTTTTCGAGCCATTGATGCTGGTTGTCATTTCAAAATATAGGTTTACACAGAGAAACATTCTAAGAATTTATCCTAAAGGAACTCGTATCAGATCTTCAAATTACAAGCCGATGGTTGCATGGATGCATGGAGCTCAAATGGTTGCATTTAACATGCAGGTTTGCTTCTAGATTCTTCTCTAGACAAAACTATATGGATATGCTTTATGTTTTATGCCCTTTTTTCCTTAACTCTATTTGCACGCAGATTGATTAGTGGCATTTGGGTGATGCAAGTTCATGGCTTTCCTTATTTGTCTGTAAAGCAAGTGAAAGTAAACTAATTCTAGGAACCTCTTTCTAGCTTAGAATTGATCATATGATGAATCAACCAGCGTCAATGAATGCTTTCATACACTCTCTAGCTCACACTTCCCTTGATTGTAGGTCATAAACACTTAAATAAGTAAAGATATCATCTTTTATCTTATACCATGGAATCTAAAGTTGCATCTGCTGGGACAGATGAATAACCTAAACATGAATCTAAGTGTGATGCATACACTGTGATGCATACACTGTCTAGCATACACTGTGATGCAAAGTGCTTTATACTAAATCATGATATTCTTATTGCATTGTGGATGTTAATTGGCCAATTTGGAGTGTGCCTAATTTGATTGTCGTACTTCTAGACATGATATATTAAGATGACATCAAGTTTAGCCATTATGGTTAATTCCTTCCCGTGTCTATTCTATGAAATTCATGCAACAAATTAAGATATGTTTCTGAATCTAAGTTGTAGATTTTTTCATTCTTTTGCATTCTAAGTTGTTATTCACTCTTCCAACGATCCTTCAAGTCTAAAATACAAAATTTTGACAGAGCTAGAGAGAGAGAGAGAGAGAGAGAGAGGCATTTCTGATTGATCTTTTTCCCCATTCATTGACAGGGATATGGAAAGTCTCTCTGGTTGATGAATGGGATGTTCCGATCAAATGGTGGATGCGGATATGTCAAAAAGCCAGACTTTTTACTGGTGAAAGGTCCAAATAATGAGGTGTTCGATCCAAAAGTTCCATTGCCAGTGAAGAAGATCTTAAAGGTGAGCGAGTCAATCAGTTCAGCTTCAGTTTTCAATTAGATTTGCATGCTTGTTGAGCTTTCTATAACATCTTTGTCATTGATAGGTTAGAGTATACATGGGGGATGGATGGGACCATGATTTTAGCAAAACACACTTTGACACATACTCTCCACCAGACTTTTATACGGAGGTTAGTGCTTTGATTATCAAAATATGTTTCTTAATTGATCATACGGATTTTATTTCATGCATTGCTACTATTCACTAATGAATTACAATGGTTACCAGCTACACTATTTGAATTCGTTGGAATGATGATTAGTGTAAAATTGGAATGATTCTCTTCGTTGATGAAAATATCGGCTGATATGTATTGGTATCAGGTCACATTATACCTATATTTTTTGATATTATAACAATATTGCATTATCTTTTTGTCTCAATAATATACTTGTTGATACATTTAATATTTCGCTAATATATTGGCTTACACAGTCTTGTTAGTTTATGATTTTTAGAAAAAAAATTTTCTGATATATTCGATGCCAATACTTATTATCTGATATATCTAATATTAATATAACCACAGCCGATATCGATACCGATACTGATATTTTTATCTATTCTCCTCTTGCTTTCTTTTTTCTCCCCTTTCATGTGGGGCCCAAGTAGACAAACAATAAAACCAAACTAGTTGAATTTATATTTTCATTTTAGTGCTACACATTAATTTGAAAGCTGGTACGATGTGGATTGTGGAGGGTTGACGGACAAATCAACCATGAAAAAGTTTTGAAACTTCCAAGGATTATATGAACATGTACAGAAAAAAAGCATGTGTTGTTAACTTTTGGCAGATAATGTTGCCTGCTTTGATTCAAGAGAAGCATAAGTAGTCATTTTTTATTGTTGTGTACATGGTGATTTGCTCACAAAACATGAATTCTATGCATTGCTTTCACGTATTTCAAATAGAATCGTCTTAATATAATGGTAAAGTTGCTCCATTGTGATTTGAATGTCACGAGTCCATAGTACAAAAATAACCATCTTCAGATTCTATGATGTTGGAGCTTTATGCACCAGAGTGTCCTTTTTATTTTAACTCTCTCCACATATTTTATTACGTTTGAGACATGCCTTCGTGCCTGCTCCCATGAAAGAAAATATTGGTATCGGTGTTATATATGTACTGATCTTGCCAGATCAATATCGGTGTTATATATGTTAAAAGGAAAAAAAATTTGAGAATTATAAGCTGATAAGTAAATATTGGCCAATCCATTATCGATGCAAAGTATATCATAATTTTACTGCGGTATTATACCATTATATAGGACATCGGCCAATATTTATCAGTGCCCACATCTAAACAGTTTGTTAGAAGGATGCAATGCATTGCCATGTCAGTAGTCCTGACTAAATGAAACTGGTTTGGCAGTTATACACAGTCGGTGTGCCAGCAGATTGCACCAAGAACAAAACCAAAATAATCAAAGATGACTGGGCACCCGTGTGGGAGCAAGAGTTTTCGTTCCCTTTGACAGTTCCGGAGCTGGCTTTGCTTCAGATCATAGTAGGAGAACATGACGCGTGGGAGAAGGACGACTTTGGAGGGCAAACGTGCTTGCCAGTGTCAGAGATAAAACCGGGGATCCGGGCAATCCCGCTTTTCAACGGGAAAGGAGAGAAACTCCCATCTGTCAAGCTTTTGGTGAGGTTTCAGTTATTTCCTTCTTTCCTGGATTGAATGTCTTGCTTTGTTGCTGTCAGTTTCTCACATCTGCACCTAATAAGATGATAAGATGCAGTGGGATTCAGTTGGAAGGTTGCATATGCATTCTGAAATAATTAGTAAAACCTGATTTATAAGGTGAGAAATTTTCCATTGTCATCCTCTTATTCGGTACCATTGCCACAGCACTCTTACCATTAGACCTGATTTTATTAAATCTTTTCTCCTGCAATATAAGAAACTAACTCATAAGCAATGATTTAGCAAAAGCCGTCTGCGATGATTCAAGGCGGCGGTGATTCAAGGCATCACTAAGAAGCGATCGACGGTGGCAGCTTTCGACATTGACGGCCGATAATTGTATTATCGTCAGGTAAAGTTTTCATTAATGGATGATGGAGATCAACAATACGTAGCAAATGGCTTTCTCTTTAGGAGTTTAGGTTTAATTTTTTATCGTCTAGGAAAATATTTTGAGTAAATTATATATTTCTTTTATATGTGTCAAATATTGAATTAAAAATTAGAAAAATAAAAAAAAAATATTTTTGTGAAGCTGTTTTTCATCAAATAAATTAACTATTAGAATTAAAAATTTCAAACGGACGTTGAATAGTTGAATTAAAAATTTAATTTTAATTTAGAATTCTAAGCAAACCCGATCTTGGAGATATGTTTGGTGCCCTAGTCTTATTTCTGCAAGTACTTTTGCTTAGTTTGTTCTTTTTATTTTTTATGTTTTGATAATAATAATAATAATAATAAATTCAAGTCGCTTTATTTTATTAAATGATGAATTTGATGTTTCACTTCCTATCAAACATTTAAAAAATTTTAGTCGTTGTTGGGTCCAGCGCCAGAGGCACAAGAAAAATCAAAACCTAGCCCAGATATACCGGGTGCCCATGTGACGGCCCACCGGCAATAGCCTGTGAACGCCCCTGCAGCTCATTAATACAGCTACCGAAAAACAGTAGGGAGCAGGAGGAACCAGCCAATGGAGAAGCGGTCAACGCTGTAAAGCTATGATTTAGGCGGCT
>JAOVVI020016632.1:0-10835 GCA_028571085.2 Nepenthes alata
GTGAACTTGGATTAAATTGCTAAAAGGGATTAAATTCCACATAAGTGCAATATGAGAATTGCTAAAAGATGAGAATTGAGCAAGTAAATTGAAGGGAATCCACAAAGTGCAATATGATGGATTTGGTCTCCCGGATGGAGATATGCGATGGGAATGTGATTTTTCGATTGGGGAATGTATATGGCAAATGGTGGATTCCCCTTCAAAGGATTACGACTAATCTTAAAACCAGGACCATGATTCATAAGGGTAGTAATCTCTAGCTTACCATATCCATCACGGTGTAAACCCAAGGAATACTTGGCCATAAATTCTGACCGCTCGTGGGAGCGGGTCATGTTCGTGGTATGCCTTAAGGTACTACTGTGAAAGAACGATGATTGCCCTAGTCCCCGGGCGATATGGGGCGAGTCGAGATGGCCGAGTGCTGCAGGCATAAAATGTAGCCGATGTTCAAGTACTGCAAACCTAAAATGTAGCCGGCTTTAGAATGTGTGGCATACGCATTCATTTCCTCGTTCTCTCACATCGTCGGTTAGTACGACCTACTAGCTCGGGTCCGCAAAGATTAATGAAAGTAATGAAAATGAATAAACGTAACCAGAACAAACATGTGAACCAAATGATCCCAGATGTCCCCTCTCATCGCATACTCCCTTTTTATTCAAGTTATATGTTTTCCCTGCCCAGTTACCATTTTTCATGTTATTTGTTGTAGTTAGTGATTTATGATTATATTTGCTGAGCTATACGCTCATTATTACTGTTTCTCCTTCCAAATGAGAATATTAAGCCGACGCCCGATTAATTAGAGCATGAAGAGAGACTTGCTTGAGGAGATTAGCTGAATGTCGAAGGCTTGAAGTTTTGGATACATTGTTGTAATAGAATGTAAACAGTCAAGTTGGATTAATGTGATTTGTTGTTATTTTATGGTTATTGTTACTCCCGCGGGTTTTTGGATTAAGCTATGCTTCTGCAATAATATTGGATGTTTTAAATTTTGTTTGGTCCTAGACGGCATCTCTTCAGACCCAATACAGTAGTTAGGAATACTATATTAGAGTTATGGATGGTATGTCGATGTGGTCTTGTGTATTGTATTGTAGTCCAAAATATCTAAATTACATAGTTGTGTGCTTGTACAGGTTATTTTAAATATGTTGTATTTTTGATTTTTCGTTCAGTTACAGAGAAAATTCTGCTAAAATTTCTGTAGATTTTATGAATATCAATTTTGTTCGTTTATTGACGGGAGGTCTTTAAAGAATAAGAATCTGTTTCGTCACAGCGCTCGTTCCGTCTGGGCTCTAAGGTTGCCACAGAACAACCGCACAGGTTGGAAGATGTCCTGAATAGCCGGTTGGATGACCTGACAATAGCTGCAATCAGTTGAGAAAAGTTGTTTTTACCGTAACAATTAGTTGGATTGATTGGAAATGGGAGTTCTATTCCCAAGCCAGGTGCAATGATTTAGTAACACAAGCTCACGATAAAATGCACATTAAACCAGCAAAAGAGCCATTATTACCTGGAAAATGAGTCCTTAATATCATTTTTCATGGTCATTCATACTTCCAATAATGAGGATTTCTCACGGTCGTTATTCACAATTGCAATTATTAGTTGGATTGATTGGTTGCAGGAGTTCTATCACCAACACAGGCGCATAACACAAGAAATGAGCATAAAACTAGCAAAAGAACCATGAATTCCAAGAAAATGAGTTTTGCCCGTGTCCTTGTCATTTACCCTATTCTCCTTCATATTCCCAAGTGTAAATATTTCAGCCCGACAACTTAGATGACTATAATTATAACTGTATATTAAAATGTGTTGTACTCATCTTATAATCTTTACAATCTAAAATCCTCACTAATTAAAGTATGGAAAACTCTTAACAGTTCCCTAGAAAAGGACTCCCTAAAAGTTGCTTGTGTGGAGAACTGAAAAGAAAAGTGGAGAAATGCAGGCCTGAATTAATGTGAAAAACTTCCCAAAAACCGATGGAAAAGCCCAAAAACAAAGGACAGCCAATAGACTTCTGATAACTAGATTACAATTCCAGCACGTAACATATTCTCAGAGCTTCAAGGACGCATTTTAACTTGTCAATGAAAACCCTGACCGTGCAAAATGCAACTATTTACGACAAGGGGGCACCCTTAAAGCCTCACCAATAGGCCACTAATAGCAAAAGGCTCTACAGTGATTTCCATCTTTTTGCGGTCCACACTCCAGTTTAGGCCGACTTATACTACCTTCTTTATTAATTATTGCACGCAGACTCACTCCACCTTATTTATCATCTCTCCAGTCATTTTGACTGCTTCCATCAAATGAATAATCCTATATATGCAGACCCGCTAAGTTCAGATTCAAGATATATATCAAAGTTTATCCAATTAATTTGTCTAGCTTCAAGTTGAAGATGGAGTTCGTTTTTAGAATACTATGATCTTATGAGCAATAGGATTTGACAAAAGCGGCATATCCTCATGGAGTTATTCTAGTGTCGCATTCTCTCCCTCACGCAACAGTTGCAAGCTGAAGGAGATGATATCGCCTTTGGCAACAAGCCCTGAATTAGTATATTGCCATGTGTTGATGAGGAAACTTATTTTATCATAATCAATGATTATAAGACTGCAGTCCTTAGATGATCCACGCCACCTACTTTGTGGACATAAAGTGCCCATTTGTAAATTCAATGAAATATCATTTTTTAAAACCACAACTAATCATCTTCCCAATTTTCTTAAGAATGGCACCATCTTTGCACACAATTATGCCTTTTCCTAAGCATTTTTCTATAACTTGATTGCAAAAGAAAGAAGCAAAATCGGAAGTCCAACTTGAAACACTACTAACAAATCAAGCTCTAGAAGAACGAGGTGTGTAGCTATGAGACATAACTAAGCCATTCTGAAAATAGGTGTACCTTTCAAATACTCCATCTTACAGCTTGTAAAAAGCATTTTCAGATCATAATTATAGCAATAATAATATAATAATAATAATAATGATACAGATAACCAGAAAGCAAGTTGACAGAAATGATGGGAACTGAAGTGTAACATATAGCAACATGAATCCACCTTCCAAGGTCTTCATTGCATCAGTAACATCACCCCAGAGAAATGTCTTCGTTGTCTCTCCAGGATGATAATAGTTGTGGTTGAAAGGAAAAAAGAATAAGGTAAACTTAGAAAATTTTGAAGTAATGTTATAAAAACGATTTCAGGTTACTTGTACTCTCAGAAATATTTCTTTAAATCGAGTAGAATGACAAAATCAAATTTATATAGTCGACTTTACTTGGTAAAACTTAGATCTCTGCTGTTGTGTCTCCATGATAACCCTAATGCTCAAAGGAAGGACATTAGAGATTGGAAATTAATCATCATTAAATGGTTTTAAAGGAACTGGAGAGTTGACAATTTGTTTTAACTGAAAATTGTTCATGAGATGATACAGAGATGCCAGAAATTTTAACATATGGCAACAAGAGTTTACCTTCACAAGGCATCCCACTGCATAGAGAAATGTCTTCAATGTGTCTCCATGATAACCCTAATACTCAAAAGAAAGCAAATTAGATGTTAGAAATTCATCATTCATTTCAGCATGAAAAAATAGATTCAAAGGAACCAGAGAGTTGACAATTTGTTTGAACTGAAGATTGTTTATGAGCTGATACAGTCAGATGCCTGAAGTTTTACATCGTAAGGAGTGAGCACAAAATACTTGTATGAATATGGCGCCACATGGGGAGCTAAATGCGACATATGGCGCCAAAAAAATTGATATCAGCAATTTTTTGGAGTCATCTCACTTCAGCAAAAAACAAAGTCCAACTGTTTGTTTGATATCAGCAAGAACCAAAAAAATGGATGGGGGAACAGAGTCATCTCACTTCCTCCTGAAGGTAAAGAAAGTATAGCTCAAGAGAAGCAATTAGATTATGCTAACAAAGTCCAACTTTTGGAGCATTTAACGTACGTGCACAATGGAAAGAAATGATAGCGTTGCATATATTGCTTCAAGTATGAGTGTATGACATTATGTTTTACCATCAACCTCTTTCAAATGATTGATTCCCCCCCCCCCCTTCAGTCAAAAACAATTCCAATAGTTAATTATGCTAAAAATAGCTCAAAAGTTAATTATGATTTACAACGCTCACTTCACCTTTTCCTGATAGAGTGGCATATTATCCTTTAATTCATTATGCTTAAAATAAGTTCAGTGATTGATGTTCAAGCCACAAGGTGCCACCTCAGAAGTTTCTAATAACAGAAAAGGCTATATCTAAATTCAAACATGGACAGAGCCATACTTATTTAATGTGCAGTGACAAAGATACCATATAGCCCTAAATGTAAATTTAAGTTTTTTTTTTTAATTTTCAATGCTGACTAAGTTATAATCCCCTTTCAACACCATAGCCACTCTCGATCCAAGAATCCCCAACTTGAAATAGATTTCACATGCAACAAAGAATGACATTCAAAAATGATAAATTGCCAATCATCCTATATTTATTAATAAAAATCATGGTTACAAGCATTTTATAATGTCGGGGCACGTATTACTAAATCTTACTTGTTGTTTAATAATTGTACACATTGCACAACCCTGTTCCATTTGTTCCTTCTAAACTCAGAAGTATTTAAGTGATGATAGTCATTGGTCTTTCAGTAGCATTTACCGAATAGTGAAGCCAAACATCTCTTAAGAATCCCACATGCAACCATCAATGAAGAAAAGCGAATTGCCCAAGATACTAACTCAACGTGGATACCAACCAAAGGTTATGGTACTCAAATGACACGTAGACTTTGAAAGACATTTCCCCCAAGATAAACAATTGACAATTCAGAGTAAGTGATTGACAGCTACGTTATCATACAAAGTTACACAGACATGCTGGAGAAAAATACTAATAAAGCATTAAGAAAGCCACCATGAGGCTCCACTAGATATGATCAAATTCATGATTCGTTACCCCTATAGTACAACAACTATTTCAGACAATGATGACTATACCCTTGTGCACAATTCAGGTGTTGAAAAAACAATCTCATGCACAGCATAAATAGATTTTGGCTTATCTTGATTTAGCCGAAATTAGGTTCTTACTGATTTGTTTCATGTGTTTTGGAATATCTCGATCTCAGTGGTGAAATGTTCTATGAGAAAATCACTCACAATATTCACAGCGTAAATACACAAATCATGAGATAGGGATAAATTCTTCCTTGAAGGATATTGGTGTAATGTGCAATTACAAATGGAAGAAAATGACTATATATAATCCTCCAACTTGTGACCCTTGGTTAGCCAATAGAGTTTAGCAATAACGGATGACAACAATCTCACTATATTGTAAAGGGCTCATTATGGGCACCCTTTTAACTCAACAAATTATAACATCTCCCACTGACACATAGTGGACACAACCCAGCCATGCATCTCTCTCTATGTTCTCAACCTTTTTCATATTTGCAAATAAGCTGTGTAACTACCGATCACATTTGAAAAAAGATGGGAGTACTACACTAAGTTTTTCAAAAAAACTAACATAACAATAATCGTAAAATGTCTCGTTATACTCCATACTCATTTGAACACATCAGATCAAGTATTATTAATCCCTCTCAAACATAGAACTCAAAACTTCACTTGATCATCTACGATCTTATCATGACTTAATCAAACTAGATAGGTTTTCACTTACATAGGTGGGCCGAGGTTCTACTTCTGCTCCTAGGTTTGGATCATTATGCAATGTCCTAATCAAATGCCTAGTGGCATGATCAAAACCGATGATCATAACTGTGCCCTTCATCACGATATCAAATGAAACTATCCATGGAATCCTACACTGTGTGAAACATAAAGTTCAGAGTTTAAATTAAATACTTGCTATCGGTGCATTATATGTCCTAGATGTCCAAAGCATCTATGTCAGATAACATGGATTGGAAAAAGGAATTCCCTTCAAAAGGCAACATCCAACCCCAGCCTTTTTTGTAAGGATCAACAATGGTTAAGCATTGTGGCCCTTTAGGAATCCGGTTAGAGATGTGTACAAATAGTCTTTCCTTTATTCTCATGCCACTTAACCTTGGCTCAACTACATTCCTAGCAATATCCCTTTAGAACGAATTGCTCATGATCATAGGTAACATGCAAGAGTAACAAACATTAAGACCTCAATTATATGATATAGTCAAAAGTTAACAAAGGGCATAGAATCAATGAATTACTCCTAGGACTCACACTGTGTAGAAGCAGGGATCCATCCACTCACTTCCAAATTGGTCGAATAATCACATGTAGTATGAAATATAGGCTAAGGTATGAATTCCTTTACGAAAAGCGCATGTCACAACTCAAAATACCATACAAATCTTAGTCTAGTCACTACTCAAGCGCCTAACCCGAGTTCTCATTTTGCTCGCCACTTTCAAGCACCTAAAAGAAATATCACATCTTACTAACTACAAACAACATGGATTGTGGAACATCAATGCATGGTCTATAGACCTCATCTTAGTTGTAACCATTATATGGTAAATGTGTGAATAATTGATGAGTAACTTGATTTTCATTGAATAATGTCTTTAAAAGATAATTTGTGATCAACTAAAAAAACAAATTACAATCCATGCAACCCTAGATTTCTCACATGTGCTATAAAAGCATTTCTTGCTACAAGCTAAGTCAAAGGGTCTGCAACCATGCAAGTTATAAAAATGTATTTCAAGACCGCCACTTTATCCGCAATTATATCTCGTATGTAGTGTTATTGTATATCTATGTGTTTGGTTCTTCCATAATATTTAGGATCCCTAAAATAGGCAAGAGCTATGATGCAATCATAATAAATCAGTATAGGATTTGAACCATTCTTGACAATTTCTAAGTCGATATGGAACCAATTTAACCAAATTGCTTATTGAACAGTTGCCGAACAAGTGATGTACTCCATCTCCATATTAAATAACGATACATAGGGTTGTTTCTTGCTACCCTAAGTATTAGCACCAAAATCAAGGAATAAAACAAATCAGAAAGTCGATTTGTGCTCATCTAAGTCACTACCCCAATCAGCATCACTATAGCCTACTTACCATAAACACAAACCTTGATACTAACATCAAAACTCTCTTGACTATTTTCTAATAAGTGAGCCTAGTGTTTAACTGGAATCTATTGACAAAGTCATATGTCTGGCTGAGTACACATCATAATATACATTAGACTACCCACGGAACTAGTATAGGAAACAAGAGACATTTTCTCAATGTCTTCAGAAGTCTCAGGACTCATATCCTAGCACAAGTTTTCACCTTTTAGTACAAGGGGTATCAATAGTTTTGCTGATATTTGACCTTCCAAAGCAACAATATAGGAAAAAAAAAGAAAAGCATTACTGCTACTATGAGCTACAAGGCATTGGTGTCCGTTATAGACTAGGTCTAGATTTGCATCTGCTGACTTCACCAAAAATCAGAAAGGCAAGCGATTTGCAAGATGAGATTCTATGAAGTTAAAAACTAAATACACTAAATGTGCTAACTTAAAAGTCTTTCCTTCGTGTGAGACCGAATTCAGAACATTTAGAAAGAGCAGCTCACCTACAATTCTCGATACTACACTATCTATCCATTGTATTAATAATAAAACAATTCTATAAGATAGTTGTTCAAATAAACTCCTAAATTAATATCAAGGCAATACACTTTATCCTAGATAAGCATTTAAGAATATTTTTAATATGGGCCCTTTAAGACATGCCCAGAGGTCCCTTAGATCAATCCCTAAAGATCTTCACTCCTCTAATGCAGTCAACCTCACCTGTGTTTTTCATTTCAAAATTTGAAGATAATAATCTTTTGACGGCAGCTATTAATTCCTTGTCATTTTCAACCAATAATGTGATAAATATATAATGACAAAATTATGAAATTATTTTTAAATTGTTTGACATAGGTGTAATGGTGATCTTTGATCATCGTAAATCCATCTGTGAGAATAGCTCGATGAAATCTAAGATACTATTGTTCGAATGATTGTTTTAGATCGTAAATGGACTGTTTGAGCTTGTATACTTTGCGCCCTTATCCTTTCGCCACAAAACCAATTGGTTGATTCATATAGATCTCTTCATTTAGTTCTCCATATAGGCAAACAAATTTAACATCCATTTGCAACAATTTTAAATCTTATTTAGCTAATAATTACTAAAACTAGACAAATAAAGACAAACCTCACAACATATGAGAAAGTCTCCACATAGTCTATACCCTCCTCTTGGGTATAACCCTTTTCCATCCAACAAGCTTTGTACCTTTCAATTGTGTTGTTTGCCTTGTGTTTGACCCTGAAAACCCATTTATTTCCAATGCCCTTTCACCTAGATGGTAGGTCTACCAAATCCCAGACCTGATTCGATCTCTTTGATTCCATATCATCATCAATTACTTTAATCAATTTAGCTTTTGCAGAAAATGACAAAGCCTTTTACATGGTTTTGGGCCCATCATTATCATATGGAGCAACAATAAAAGCTAGTCATCTAATAGTATACCATGTTAGAAACAAGGAATACTACCATGTTGACGTCTATACAATTAAAGTAGTTGTAAATCATCATCTAATGGTATACTACCACTAGAAAACAAGTCATTCCCACTAGAAAGCAAGTCACTCATACTTTCTCTAAATGTGAGAGAAAATTTCTTCCTCATTCTCAGCTTAGGCCTTCTAAAGTGGCTTCTTTTTGATATACTAACTAAAAAAACTAGAAAGCAAGTCACTCCTACTTTCTCTAAGAGTAAGAGAAATTCCTTTCTCATTCTCAACTAGGCCCTGAAGTGGCTTCCTTTTGATATGCTAACTTAAAAAACTCTAAGTTTCTTTTAATTTTATTGCTGCTTGAAAATTCATCATCGATGAATTCCACATCTTGTGATTCAATTTCAGTGACACTTCTATCGAATGTTCACCTATAAACACATAGCCCTAGGAATATTTTAAATATCTTATAAAAATACATTTCTTTTTTCCCTTTAGGGCCCAATTTCCCATACCTATGGGAAGTATTATGAACAAAACCATCGAGTCTGATGGCCGTAGGATACTCAAATTGGATTTCTGACCAGTATATAGTTCATATGGAGTGGAAGGTACTAACTTAGAGGGCACTCAGTTAAGAATATAGGCTACGGTTAACAATGCATCACCCCAATAAGATATTAAAAGTTTTGCAAGTGCCATCATTGACCTAGCCATCTCAAGCATTGCACCATTTCGCTTTTCCGCCACACCATTTTGTTGCGGCATATTTAGCATCATTAATTACCTTTCAATATATTTCTCATAACAGTCTCTTAAATCGCTCAAATAGATATTCGCTCCCACGATTAATCCTAAGAGCTTTTATACTCCTATCTAATTGATTCTCAACCAAAATCATAGAACATCTAAAACAATCTAATACTTCAAACTTATGGGACATCGAATAGACATGACTGAACCATATAAAATCATCTATAATGTGATGAAATATAGACCATCATGTCTTACCCTTATATTTATTAAACCACATATATCAAAATGGACTAACTATAATGGAAAAAATGCTTTGGTTGCTGTTCCAATTTTTTTTTTTAAGACTTTCCCATTAGACAATGCTCACAAGTGGGTAAAGAAACTTTAATGAGGTTGCTTATAATGCATTTTCAAACTAATCTAGTTATCCCATCTTGCCCTATATGGCCAAGTCTAGCATGGCACATGCGTGTACTCACATTATCAATGGAAGTCAAGTAAATAGATGAATCATTACTACCATAGTAATTTAAATCTAATACCATAAAACTATTACAAATAAAGCCGTATCCATAATAAATTGTTCTCAAATAAAGCGAAACATCGTTATTTTTAAAGGAATTTAAGGCAATTACAGAAAGTAAATTCCACTGCATCTCCAAAGCATATAACACATCATAGAGCAATAAAGTGCGTCCATCATGCAAATTTAGCTTGTAAGTGTCAATTCCAAGCACTTCCACACTATCTCCATTCTCTACTTTTATGTCTCTACTCCCGGAAGGAATTCAGCAATATTCCACAAATCCAATTCAATCTCTCACTATATGCTTGGTTGCTACTAAGTTTACAATCCACACAGAAGTGGAGTCAACAACCATGACATAGTTAGTTAGACAAACTAAGCGAGAAGAGACAAAGAATGCCTTCTTCGCTTTAGTGCTTTTGCAAGCAAAGTGGCATTCATTTAAGCAATTGAAGCAAACCAGCTTAAACTTATACCTTTTTCCAGCACATTTTCCTCCTTTGTGCTTGACAATTCTCTGCTTCTTAGGCGCAGACCCAAAAGCTCCACATTGTTTAGGAGAGTAGTCATTACTCTTGTATTTAAACCTAGATGTCGCATGCGAACTTGACTTAGCCACATACACTCAACTATTAGGGTTGATTGCTTTCAAGCGCTCACCCTAAAGATCAAAATGACACGCCACATCATCAAAAGTTTTGATATTTTCATTGTGTTACTTTTTGGCTCATAGTCTCCTAAGAGCTAAGTAATTAACAAATCACTACTTGGATCAGTTGCCATCAACAACAGTCTTGACCTTGTGAATTGTAGACAACATCACTCTTAGATGCAACTTCATTTTATTTCTAAGCATATTTTATAGAAGTCAAGCTTCATAGTCAATCCGCAAAGTTTGGTAGCAGATGTTTTTTAAAGCCATATCACTGCAAACAATTGCACATAGAAGAGATTATTTTCACACATG
>JAOVVI020016633.1:0-10835 GCA_028571085.2 Nepenthes alata
TTGGTTCTAGGGTTTCTACGTAAATCTGTGTGTGCTTCTTCCTCATCTTTCCTTTCACTGTTTATCATTCTATCCGGCAAAAAGTCAACAAGTGGTATCAGAGATTGGTTCGTGAACCGTCGGTTGGATGGCATCGTCGGCGAAGAATGGGTCGTTCAGTGTGGAGTAGTTCAAAGGGTAAAATAATTTCATCCTTTGGCAGGAAAGGGTGAGAAATATTCTGACCCGGGAAGGAACGGTAAAGGTTCTTCGAAAAAAGGAGGAGAAGCCGGAGACCTGACTGAGGATGCGTGGCAGGACAAGAGAGATCTTGCCAACTGTACTATTAAGTTGTGTTTGGCGGACAACACACTTCAGGAGGTCTTCAGTCTGTCAGACCCGGAGGAGGTCTGGAAAATGCTTGAAAGCCGGTATAAGTCCAAGTCCTTGACAACCAGGATTTATATAAAGAAGTAGTTTTATGGCTTGTGGTTGTCGGAAGGCGAGTGCTTCGAGAAGCACTTGGACGAGTTCAACCGGCTGGTGACGCAGATGTCGGCCCTTGATGAGAATATCAAGGAGGAAGACAAAGCGTTGGTATTGTTGGCATCCTTGCCGGCCTCATACGATTATATCGTCATGATGTTGCTGTTCGGGAAGGACACGCTGAAGTTGGACGAGGTTATAACTTCCCTGCTTATGAATGAGTCAAGGCGAAGGAAAAGCGGTGAGACCTCAAGCTCTCAGTCTAAACTTCTTGTGGCGACCAGCAGTCGGGGACGAGGAAAATCGTGGGAACGAGGCGGAGGTGGCAAAGAGGAAAGGAGCAACAGCCGGAGCAAGTTTGAAGGGTGGAATTGCTTCCTTTTTGGCAAGAAATGCCACATAAAGAGAGACTGTCCGCAGAGAAGGCTGGACAAGGAGGGCAGAAGCAATTGTCAGAAGAAAAAAGATTAGGTTGTTGATTCGGAGACCATTGCTCTCTGTGGAGACCTCCTGGTGGTCCACGCAGGGGAAGCAAGGAGCCGCACATGCCAGAAGACGAGTTGGGTGATGGACAGTGGGGCCTCACACCATGCGACACCGAGGAAGTCCCACTTCATGAGTTACACGCCCGTTGGCCACAGGGTGTTGAAGATGGGTAACAGTGGCTCGTCTAGGGTTGTTGGAATTTGGGATGTTTGCTTGAGGACAAGCAACGGAAACAAGCTCATGCTGGAAGGCGTGCGACATGCCCCAGATCTGAGGTTGAATGTGATTTCAACCGGGAAGCTCGATGAGGAAGGCTTCAAGACGGCGTTTGGCGACGGCCAGTGGAAGATCACCAAAGGTGCCTCAGTGATGGCAAGGGGAAGCAGGACATCAGGGCGATATCTGATGAAGGCATGCACTGCCAAGGATGCCAAGGTGACCAAACGGGGCATTGGTCAAGGTGGCAGGAGAGGACGACCAAGGTGGAGTGCAAGGAAGAATGATAAGTCCGCGGTGAAAGAGCAGAAAGGGACTGGGATTGCTCCAAGCTCAGTGGGGCGGAGGAAAGTGTCATTCAGGCTTGCGGAGGCCAACGACGGGATCCCAGTTGAGGGGAAGCTGCCGGAAGGCAGGCGATGGCGGTCACCGGGTAAAGGCGAAGGTATCCCCCACAAGGTCGTGAGGGGAAGTTTGTTGGGTCTGGCCACTCCCTTGTGGATGATTTTAACAAACTAGTTTGTCATCGGGGCGCATTAGCCGATCAACAAGGAAAGTTAACCGGAAGACGGAGAACGGTCAAGTTCTCTGGATAGCTGGAAGGCGACGGATGGTGAAGTTCTCCGGATGGCAGCTGAAGACGGTCAACAAGAAGAGTTGACCGGAAGGCGGATGATGGTAAAATTCTCCGGAATAGCTGTGAAAGACGAACAACAGGAGAGTTGACCGGTTGGCTCGTGGAAGAACGCGGACGGCCAAGGCAATCCAGGACGACGCTAGCTCAGCAGATCTTCTGGATATCGTGATCTCAGACGGTTATGTAGGAGCGATTTTCTCAGCAGATCTTCTGGAGATTGTGATCTCAAGCGGTTATGCAGGAGCAGTTTTGGATAGAGCATATTCCTATTGTTGGAAAGAACGGATCGTGCCATTTTCTATATATATGGAATATTGCCTCTGTTCTTAATGAGAGAGAGAGTACAGACGGGTGTATGTGTAGAGAGTTGAGCAAAGATTGTGTGAGGAAACAAGAGAGGAGTGCACCACCAGTGAGAAGGAGAAGAAAGAAAAACAGAGAGTAAAAGAGTGGAGAGTGTTTCCTATTTACTCCGGAGAGTTTTTCTTTGTTATTCTCGGGTGTGTAGCGGATACTCCATCTTGAAGGTTTGTAAACCTATTTTTACATAGTGGATTTATTGTCGACTCTACTCCTGTGATTTTTCCTTGGTTCTAGGGTTTCACGTAAATCTGTGTGTGCTTCTTCTGTTCTTTTTCTTACACTGTGTGTGGCGTGGTGTGACGGTGTGTCACTGTATCCGACCGACCCTTTTGACCCAACAAGTGGTATTAGAGACTGGTTTGTGAGCCGTTGGTTGAATGACATTGTCGACGAAGAATGGGTCGTTCAGTATGGAGCAGTTCAACGGGCAAAATAATTTCATCCTTTGGTAGGAAAGGGTGAGGAATATTTTGACACGGGAAGTAACGATAAAAGCTCTTCAAAAAAAAGAGGATAAGCCGGAGAACCTGACTGAGGACCAGTGACAGGACAAGAGGGATCTCGCCAACAGCACTGTTAAGTTGTGTTTGGCGGACAACACACTTCAGGAGGTCCTCGGTCTGTCAGACCCGGCAGAGGTCTGGGAGAAGCTTGAGAGCCGGTATAAGTCTAAATCCTTGACAATTAGGCTTTACATGAAAAAGCAGTTTTATGGCCTGCGGTTGTCTGAAGGGGAGTGCTTCGAGAAGCACTTGGACGAGTTCAACCGCCTGGTAACGCAGATGTCAGCCATTGATGAGGAGATCAAGGAGGAAGACAAAGCGTTGGTGTTGCTGGCATCCTTACCGGCCTCGTACGATCATATTGTCACGACGTTGCTGTTCGGAAAGGACACGCTGAAGCTGGACGAGGTCTTAGCTTCCCTGCTTATGAACGAGTCAAGGTGGAGGGAAAGCGGTGAGGCTTCAAGCTCTTGGGAAAGTGTTCTGGTGGCGACCAACAGTCGGGGACGACGGAGATCTGACCGAGGACCAGGTGGCAGGACAGAGAGGAGCAACAGTCGGAGCAAGTTTGAAGAAAGAAGTTGCTTCTTATGTGGTAAGAAAAGCCACATAAAGAGGGATTGTCCGCAAAGAAGGCAGGACAAGAAGGACAGAAGCGATTGTCAGGAGAAAAGGGATCAAGCTAATGATCCGGAGACCTTCGCTTTCTGTGGAGACCTCCTGGTGGTCCACGTAGGGGAAGCAAGGTGCCGCCCATGCCACGAGACGAGTTGGGTGATGGACAGTGGGGCCTCACACTATGCGACACCGAAGAAGTCCCACTTCACGAGTTACACGCCCGTTGGCCGTGGGGCATTGAAGATGGGTAACGGTGGCTCCTCTAGGGTTGTTGGCATTGGGGATGTGTGCTTGAGGACAAGCAACGGAAACAAGCTCGTGTTGGAAGGCGTGTGACATGCCCCAGATCTGAGGTTGAATGTGATTTCAACCGGGAAGCTTGATGAGAAAGGCTTCAGGACGGCGTTTGGCGACGGCAAGTGGAAGCTCACCAAAGGCGCCTCAGTGATGGCAATGGAAAGAAGGATATCAGGGGGTATCTGATAAAGGCTTGTACTGTCAAGAAAAATGCCAAGGTGACCAAATGGGGCATTGGTCAATGTGACAGGAGAGGACGGCCAAGGTAGAGTGCAAGGGAGAATGACAAGTCCTCGGTGAAAGAGTTGAAAGGGAGTGGGATTGCTCCAAGCTTAGTGGGGCGGAGGAAGGTGTCATTCAGGCTTACGGAGGCCAACACCGAGATTCCAGTTGAGGAAAAGCTGCCGAAAGGCAGGCGATGACGGTTGCCGGGTAAAGACGAAGGTGTCCCCCACAAGGTCATGAGAAAAAGTTTATTGGAATATGGTCACTCCCTTGTGGATGATTTCAACAAACTGTTTGTCATCAGGGTACTTTAGACGGTCAACGGATGTTGACCGACTGGAAGGCAAGATGGTCAACAAGGAGAGTTGACCAGATGGCGGAGGACAATCAAGTCCTCCGGATGGCTGTCCAGGACGGTCAACAAGGAGAGTTGACCGGAAGACAGATAATGGTTAAGTTCTTTAATAGCTAGAAGGTGGAGGACGGTCAAGTTCTTCGGAAGTAGCTGGAGACGGTCAACAGAAAATTGACCGGATCTGGTCAACAGAGCATGTTGACCGGCTAAGGCTAGAAAGGAAATCAAGAGAGGATTTCCTGATAGTATTTTCGGAGTAGAAAATACTAGAGCGCTTTGGGTTACCAGTGCCCAAGCCTTGAAGTATGATGGTGTTTGGCCATCATGATGACCTTATGGTCTCCTTAGACCTATACCTTAAATGGTTACCTATTTAAATCAGCACATTTAGCTAGTAGGGTGTATAAATTAATTGTCTAACTTAGGGTTGATCTTTGTTTAAGTGTTATACTCTCAATAAGTTATTATAAAGATACAAGTATACAAAGTTAAAAATAATTAGAACAAAATTCATTTTACCAATTAGTTTGTAAATACATGCACCAACATACAAGCATTCCGAAAAAGTAGTTAGAACATACCTTTGTACTCTAATGTTGAACTATCATTGATAGTATTTATATAGGAGAAATGTGTTTTATGTTAGTGGAACTAGTTTTCCAACTTGGGACTACAGTCTATATGCCTTGTTTTGAAGCATGATGGAAATTAGGAATAGTCCCTCTCATGAGGGGATAGCTTATTCATGTATCTCTTTTTTTGTTGGCATTAATACTTCTTAGTACTAAGTTACTAATATTGAATGATCATGCTTTCACCATTCAATTGTATTATCTTGCCCCCCATTATTGGTATGTTGTGATCTAGATTAATGACATGCTCATAACCCTTTTTAGAAGATTAAGTTTTATCTCTAGAATTAGAAATTTTGTGTCTAGTCAAAATTAATCACTTGATAGCTTGGCAGGCTTATCTGTACTGAGATTTATGCCTTTATGCTATAGCTTAGATCATGAGGTGTTTTTTGAGTCGTTTCTTTTGGGGTTGTCTACTATGCCCAAAGTATTAATAGGAATTTATCTTCCCAAGTCCCTTTAGCTTTGTCTAGCTTGATCTTCAATCCATTAAAAATTGTTTGGTTGGTCACTTGTGCTTTTCCATTTGTCTATGGATACAAGATCGATGTATATTTTAAGTAAATTTTGAGGTTTTAACAGTACTTTGTTAACATTTTAGTAAAAAAATTGAGTATCATTGTTGGTTACTATGACTTTTAAAATTTCAAATATATATATAATGTCCTGAAGGAGGAACTTTGTGCAATTTCGCTTCGTTATCTTGCCCAATAGAAAAAGTTATACTCATTTGTTAAAATGGTCAATGCCAATGGTAATGTACTTATGCTATGCAAATTTCATAGATAAGGGTCTCAATATATCCATCCTCCACCATGCAAATGGCCAATGAGCTTGAAGGGCCTTTAGCTTCATGTGGGTTGCTTTGGGATGTTTTTATGGATATAACAATTATTACATTCTTTATGAAGTTAATGGTGTTGAGTTTCATAGTTATCAAGAAATAACCTTTTCTCATGATCTTCAAGTCTAAGTTATTCTCTCCCAATATGCCAGTATATGTCGAGATGCACTTCTTTGAGTGCATAATCAGCTTATTCAGGGGTCAATTATTATATGTATTGGATGGAGTAGTTTTAGTGGTATAATAATCCATCTATGATTATATAACATTATGTTATTTTTGCCACCTGCTTGGTTTCTAGTAGGTTGTCCGGTGACTTTTCAAGTTGTAAGTACTCCTAATATAGATTATCTAAGTTGCCACATCTAAGACTTGAAAAACCTCATCCTACTCCTCGATATTGTCTCTTTTGAGAATGTCTCAAATATCTCAAGTGTACTAGTTTTGGTTCTCTAAAGTTTCTATCTTAAAAATATGACCAGCTTTCCAATTTTTTTCACTTTGAATATATATGATGTCATACTTAATGGGAGCTAACAAAAGGTCTAGACCTTGCTTAAGTACTTTGTCAAGTCTAAGTGGTTGACTTTAAAGTTTGTCTGTTTCTAATTGACCATCAGTTCAAAGTCATCACTAGAAGGGCCATATACTTAGAAACAATGTTAATTGTTAAAAATTTAAATATGATTGAGTATTTTAACTTTATATCCACCGAGAAAATTAGAGCCACTCCTACTTCACTATTAGTTTGACAAGATACCTTGTCAATGTGAAAGGTCAGTAAATTAGTGTTGAGTCAAGGTGAGATTTGAACGATTCTTATTTAGCGGTTTGTTCCATTGAACCCAAGATGGCTACCTTGATAATAAAGTTTGTGAGAGCCTAATCTTTCATTGAAGTCCAAGCTTGAAACTCTACGTCAAACTCTCCTCATTCGATAGATTACTTAACGAAATGTCTAAATACTTCCAACTTTTAGAAAACCTTTCTCAAAGGTTGGTCGATCAAGATTACTATCTTTTGAACCTAGAAGTAAGTCGGAGTATTTTAGTGGTGAAGACTAAGGCTAGCACAGTCTTCTCCATCTGATATATGAGTTTTAGAATTGACTAGGATGTTGCTGATATAGTACGTTAGCCTTAGGAACCTTAACTCTTCTCTAACTAGGACAACACTAAAGGCCATGTTTAAAATGGCCAAATACAAGTACAGATCATTGCCTCCTTAGGTAGGGTCACTAGGGATGGATGTGTAAGGTACTAATTAAGATCCTAAATATATTGCTGGCACTTGTCCATGAATTGGAATATGTTTGTCTTAGCTACTCTAAAGGCTCTAAATTGGCAGATATGTTTTTCCAGTTTGCTCATAAGTCGCACCACTAACCATCTAGGAAGCTTTTGAATGTCTTTGGTTGACCTTGGTGGCTCTATATCGTTGATACCTTTGATTTTCTCCAAGTTAGCTTCAATAACATATTGAGAAACTATAAAACTAAAAAACTTTCTTGAATTAATCCCAAACTCATAGTTGGTTGGGTTTAATTTTATTTGGTAAGTCCAAAGTATATAAAATGTCTTTACCAAATCTTTGATGTGATCATTAGTATATATGGTCTTGACTGACATATCCTCCACATAAACCTTATGTTATGGATGAGATGTAGAACAATCCTCAAGAGGTTTTATAGCCATAAATCTTATATGTCAACTGAACCAACTTATTAGTCGAATATCTTGTCTACCAACCTTTGGTAAGTGGCTCCAACATTTTTCAAGCCAAATGGAATAACCTTGTAGTAGTATATGTTTTGATTCATCATAAAGGACATCATTTCTTGTTTTTTGGCCCATTTGAATTTTATTATACCCTAAGTAGGTATCTATAAAACTAGCAGTTATTGACTCGATGTAGAGTCTATCAATCAGTATAACCTTGGGACCAAAAAACTATCTTTAGGATTTACTTTGTTCTTGTGTATAAAGTTGATGTCCATCCTCCATTTCTTATTGCCTTTCTATACTAGGCCCACATTGGATCATCAGTCTAGCTAGTTGACATCTTGGATGATACCATTATCAGTAATTGTCTTGACTTCTTCTCTTATATACCAATTTCTTTGTGAAATAATTTCATCTCTTTTGTCAAATGGGCTTATGCCCCGAACGATACTCAACATGTGAATAATTATCTCTATTGGGATCTCTGACATATCAACTGATGTCTAAGTTAAAATATCTAATTAGTCATAAAAAATCTATTAGGCTCTTTTATAGATTCTGATATAAGGAGGATTTTATGTGGGCATACATGTTCGGATCCTTAGGGTCTAGCTGGATTTTAATTAGTGCCACGCCAAGTTAACTTTGTTGCTGAGATGTCCATCTCTATGGTCAAATTTATTGATTAGTTGAGGAGGGATTAGGTTGTAAGTCATGGTTAAGTACAAATTCTTTCTAGTGACTTAGTCTCCTCTAACCTCTCTGATCCCAAACTCTATTTTGAACTTTATTTTCAGCTGTAGGACAAAGGTGATTGCTCGAATGTAGCAAGACATGATTAGCCCCAAATGATGGTATAAATTGAGGGTTGGTCAGTAATTCAAGTAATGGGATGCAGTTTGGTAATACATTTCTAATATGACTTTAGAATTATGATTCTTTTTACTTTGATCAGTTCATTATTTAGATCATATAACAGTCTACCTGACGGGTCCACCCGTCAGCTATTTATCCCTAGTTTAATGAATGTATCGAAATATAGAATGTTCTTAAACTTCTATTATTAACAAAAAAAAAATTCCATTTAGTAATCTTGAACTTTTTCTAAAACAAGTACCAATACAATAAGAGGGACTAAATAAAAAAATTACTTGTTTTATATTCTTGTCACTAAAACTAATAACTTTTTTTCCTATCCATAGTTTTTGTCTCTTGTTAGGAGAAACCTCTTCCGTCTTCTCTTGAACTGTGACCTCCTAGGTTTTCTTGACACTATATTGATAACCTCAGCCACAACCTAGTTACATGGTTTCTTGGGTGGCCTTTCGCCATCGTGGCCCTTCTTCTAGGAGGCTTCTATATTCTAAAGACACCTCTTGAGGTAGCCACTTTGGATCAACACATCAATCTTCTTTTGTAAAGTACAATAGTTCTTTGTGCTATGACCTATAGATTGTTGATATTGACAATTTTTCAATTGATATCATCCCACAGGGATACTTAACTAACTTAAGTCATTTTTAAAAGTTTTGTTCTAGATATGCATCAGGACATTTATCTTATCCTGGTATCTATGAGGGGCACGAGGGACATTTGTTTAAATGTCTAGCATGAGTTTGGCTTGGTCCTTAGTTTCTTATGGTAGTCATTGGCTTGATTATTGTTATTCCTCTACTTTCCTCTTCTAGTTTGCCTTAGACAAGATTTGTAGTCTAGCCACTTGTATTTATCGGCTTCCTCAGTAGCTATGCATGCCTAAGTAATTATTTCAGCTTCCATAAAGGTGTTGAAATCCTATTAGATCAGTGACTTAAAGAAGTTATTGGGCTGAATAGTTACTATAAAAATATTCATCCTTGCTTCATTAGTAACCTTTGATATGGTCCTATCTTTAGCATTGAAGTGGTTAAGAAGCCACTTGAGGCTATCACTGCAAGCCTACTGACCTTAGCTAGGTGTGGGGTTATTTCTATTCCTTCTTATTAGAGGAAAAGTAGGATAGAAATTGATCAACTAATTCTTGAAAGTTCTAATCGAGTAATGTCCTAGCTTGTATAACAAATATTAGGATTCTCCCGTTAGAGTTAAAGGAAAACATTGATATAGGGTAGCATCTCCTAAATTTTGGAATTTGAGAGATGTATGATAGTGGTTAACATGATCCATGGGATCATCGCTTCATTATGTGGTTACAAAGATGGAAATTTGAACTTGTGATGAAGGGGGTGCCTTCTTCTGTTGGAGATGAAAGGAGTTTGGCCCATTTAAGCCATGTGGTTTCAAAGAATTTTCTTAGAAGGCTTGTTTGTCTATTCTCTCTACCACTTTAGCAATAGAAGAGATTCTTTTGGCATGGAGAAAAATCCTTAAATTAAAGTGGTTACTAAATATGCTTGATAACTACTTGGCTACAAGGATTTGCAGGGTGTTGTTACATGACCAAGTGAGATCAATGCACAAATTTGCGCATATATGTAATTTCTTCATTTCAAAGTTTTTTTTCCATCTTCAAAGTTTAATCAACCTTCTAGGCATGATGAGACATGTTAGTGAGGTGCCTTGCAGGTAACCGGAAATTTAGACCTAGTCCACATTTCTTAGAGGTTGCCTTTTTGCTCTTTGATATCATTTTCGAAGTCAAAGCATATGGGAGTTAGTCTTATACATAATAAGGGTAGTTTCTAAATCTATCTTATAGATATTTTAGCATTGTGGATATGTCCTTGAGTTGCATAGCCATCATTCCCGAATTAAATGCAGTAGGTGAATAAGTGCTCAACTGAATCTCATTGTTTTAAAGGACGTTATGTGTGGGAACGTCCCCTGTGTGACTTGACTCGATTGGATGTGAGCTCTGGTGTTCAATGTTCATCATGATAGCTTGCTGATGGATCTTTATGAATATTAGATTATACAATAAGGAGTTTCATAATTCGTTTCTATAGATGGCACTAGTGATATGTAATATGGATATGGATTTTAGCCCAATATATTCCAAAGTGGGCTCTTGGACTTTTGATCTCTGACCCTACATATCACAAATCAGAATAAGAGTTTAAATGATTCGAACTATTTTTTTTAATTTTTATTATAGTTAAGTTAGCAGCTCTCACCTAACAAATGAGTTAGGAAAGAGCATGGAAAGAGTATAAAGGATTGGAGGGTTAGGCCTTGTAAGTACTTACATTCTAGATGAAAAGTTATAAATTTTTTTTGTGAAGGCTAAGTGTTGTGGTACTAATATTGAATCTCAGATATCATGGAGATTAGCAAGTAATCATATACTTTTAGATTTTAATTTGTTTGATTATTTGATTGTAATATTAATAAATGCTTTTATTGTGTTAAGGTGATTGGTATTTATATATATGCAAAGCCAATGTATTGGCAAGCAATTTCTTCGAAATACATGCCACGATCTAGACGTGGGGGGAATACTAGCTGTTTTGGTCCCTATACGTTCGTGATCG
>JAOVVI020016634.1:0-10835 GCA_028571085.2 Nepenthes alata
CTCTTTGTGTTATCTTCTCATTCTGCTATCGTTCTTCGTTGCCCGTCCGAGAGCTTTTCTCTGTGTGCTGTCCGAGACCTTTGTCCGCTCGGTCACCGTGACTTCCGCGACCTTTTTGCGCCAACACGTGGATGATAAGCAGAACTCATTGGGCTAGTGAAATTACATTTATGTAAATCATGTATATAAAGACCGTTGCTCTTCTGATTGACAACTTAACTATCATACTCGGCACCCCCCCCTCCCCAACCACCCCCCCAAAAAAGAGACAAATTGTAACATTTTTCCCAATTCACAAACAGATTGAACAACATATAGCAGGGTACGAAATCCACTATCAAATTTTCAATATCATTCTACAAGATCATATTTCATTCACGAAATGCATATATCAAGGGACATTCTAAGGATTTCACAGAAGTTTAGGTACTGAGCAGGGAAATTAAAAATTTTACATACAAAGTTAGCAAAAACAACATATTTACCCAATGAAAAGTTACTATCATCAGTCCTCCAAAAGAATATGTCACATCTCAACCTGCCTTGCTTTTGTGCAAAACTTCCCCATGACCATGGGGAAAAACGATGAGATTCAGATTTGTTATGAAAAAACAAAGAACTGCAATGCCCTCATTGAAGATCTTACTCTTTAATTTTCAAACAGAGGTGAGCTTTCACTGGCTTATGATCAGAACTAGCAATGCTATCTATCGAATTATAGCAGTTTAAAGTTGCACTAATTTTGTCAGCATCTTCAATCTTGTACAGAATCCGGTCTGTCCATGCTGGTGCTCTCACCTGCGTATAAGAATCATGAGAAAAGAGAAGAATTGTTGGACAATGAATTCCTGAACTCATATCCCAAAACACAGACTCTCTTTTGCCTCGGTTTGCACCGGGAATTTCAGATTTTTCTAAGAGACTATGTTGAACGCCTGACCCTTTTGAAACTACTATTTTTCCAAGATTATTAGAATAGCCAACTGATCTTTAAGTATAATTAGTGTTATAATATTATCAGAAAAGAAGAGGTGCTTGAGGCCACGAAGTTGACCTTTCTTTACATAGGTTTGGCAATATTCACATAGACCTCGACCTCATCTTCATTGCATAAGCTAATTCATTTGGTGAAATTCAATCTTAATTACATAGGTAACATGGGTTTAGTCACCTTATACAAGGAGGGTGCAGAGGGCACATCCATGAACCACCAATCCTACAAAGGAAAGAATGATAAAGAGAAGGAATACTTGAATCCTTAACATGAACTTGTTTCTTGACCAAACATGAATAAAATGATCCACTTTGGGAGCCTCAACGATCAGATTTGATCTTTTTATAATGCAAACAGACAATACAATGTCTTTTTCTCCCTTCTAAAGACTTCTTTTACAGTATATATCTCTATTTTCAAATAGTAAGGCTACTTGAAGATGTGTTTATGTATTTCAATCAGAAGTACAGCTATCAACAAATTGCTGAACAGTTGCCTTAGTTACAGCTACCATTTGTCTTTTCCTTTATGCTCTTTCAATGATAAAAAGGTTTGAAAGTTCACAGCATCATAACATCATCAATAAGCCACTTTCCCCACATAAGCATGTCAATCATCTATGTCAGCACTTGGTGACTACTTTAGTGGGTGGAATTATAAAAGGTTAACAACATTTATCACACTCCCAAAAAAAAAAAAAGTGCAGCTAAAAGGCCAACACATTTTGCTAGTTTTGTGCATATAAGAGGAAATCCTGTCTGTTCTAATAGATGGAAAGTCTGCATTTTAACGTTTATTTGACTGGAATGGAATGGACAGTTACTTTTCGTTCTAGAAGTTGCAGCAATCATTTTTACTGCCATCATATGCTCAAGTAGTACCTTGTGACTTGTATCATAGTTGTTATCTCCAATGTTGTATTTGTAGGTAGGTTTGAATGACAATGTGCCCTCAATGTATCCATCAAAGATTTGTCCCCTTTCAGCCTCTTGCAAGAGTTGATCTTTGCTAGTAAGTAGCTGCAACAAATTCAGCAGGAGATATAGCAAACTTTTAACAGCTTTGTCAATATCCATATAAGAGTTGATAAGATAATTCAATTAATTAAGCCATAAATTCTGCAAGAAAACACTGAAATGATGACATTATCACTTACATTATGAACATAGTTGTGTATCATATCTCTGGCAGGATATGAGTCAATACCTTGCAACCTATAGTTTAGATCTCCTAACCATACAACTAGCTGAGCAGGTCTTGCGTAAGGGTTGAGTTTCTTTGAGAACAGTAACTGTGATAGTAGTCTGAACTGAGAATTTCTCTCTTCCACCTTGTGAGCATGGGCTGTAATATACAAATATACATGCACAATGGTACTCAAATCATTCGAGTTCATTGAGAACTTTAATCATACAGTTGGACTGCAAGCAAATCTAAGTGAAGAAGACTATATTTGGCCTAATTTCCACATTTCCCAGTTAATCAAGACAATTGAGCACAGAAATTTGCAACCAGATTTGGTCTCCAACTGTAATATACAAAAATGGGTTAAAATAGGATGCCCAACTGTTAGGCGGGAAGCGAAGGCAAACAGAGTTACCTGCAAGATGGCAAGTAATGAAAACCATAACGATTCCTTTGTAATCAACCAGGATAGCAGCAGCCCCTTTCTTCCTTCTGATGAATCCACCAAAGCCTCCAAATGAATGCTTGTCAACCTTCAGCTCTGGAGTTCAGTAATTCAAAGCAATATATAGAATATTACACTTTCATCCCCCCCCCCCCCCGGCACCAATAAAAAGCTTAGCTCTTAACATTACTTTCAAGTAGTTTGTAGTAAGACAAAGGATGCGTACGAGATTAAAGATACGTAAAAGATTGACAGTGGTTGATTACCGAAAGTAGGAGTTGGAGTAAAAGTAATATCACTGTAATACTATGATTGACTACTGCTAAATAAATGAGCATCTATAAAAATTCCGCCAATATTAAAATATACATAATGGCGATTGGCTTATTAAAAACTTAGTAAGAGGGAGCTGATGAGTAAGACAAAGTCTCACCTTTGAGGAATGATTTTGATTTTTTCGGTCCAAACAAGTACAACTGAAGAGACTGCAAAATGGCCTTTCCAAATAGCCTACATCCCATTAAAAAAAAAAACTACAAATTAATTATTTTAAAAAAGTAATAATACTAAAAATAGTTGAGATTTTTATAAGAAGCGATGTGTTTCTATTAATATGCTTTAGTTTAGAGTTTATCAATAATAAATAAAAATAGGTCTGGATAAAAGTTATAAATTATATTCTTTTAATTACAATACTCTTTAAAAACTTAACAAAAAAGAAAAACTTCTTAAAATAAAAATATTAATAATAATGCCTCTGGATCGAAAGGGTAAGTGTAGAACTGGAGGGGGAGGGTAGGGATGGTGGGAGTGGTGGAGAAAAGTGGCAATTTGGCGGTGGTGGAGGTGGTGGAAGAATGAAGTGTTGGGTTTTAGTCACTCTTTTATGGGTGTCATAACAAACGGATAATTATCGAAAGATTGTGTGATATTCGTGTGAAGATTAAGATGTTTGCACGAGCGGCGAGCGGCTCAGAGGCGGTCCACGCTGGCAGCTCGCTCGAGTGAACAAGGATTCCAATTTGTTGCCGACACATCCGCGCTCAAGGCTCACTCAGATGGAGTTTGAGTGTCGATTCCAGAGTTATTCGCGTTCAAGGTATGCCTGCCGGGTGTGCAAGTGCTGCCCAGGTCATAAAATCACACGAACGAAATTTTAAAGCTATTTTCAAAATCATTCTCACGCAAAGAGCATCACACAAAGATAGTGGAGAGAAGAAAAGAGAAGAGGAAGATGTTCGGTATCTGGTTAAAATCTGATTTGAGTTTTATTTTTTATCAAAGTTGGGTACGTCGTACTAAGGTAATTTCTAGAACCGTATTTTTGTTTTGAATGTTATTGTTTCTCATTATATTTCTCTTGTGGGTTATTAGGTATATTGAGAAGATTGTATTTAACCATTATTCACTTGGGATTGTAGTGAAGAGATTTTGAAAGGAGTTCTTATAACCGACACTTTTATAGTAGATTTGTTTAAAATTTATTCCGTAATTTTTTTCTGAGTTAAAAAAGATTTTCTACGTTAAAAACGTTATACATCGTTGTATTTCTTGTACTCACGATTTTGGTGGCTGGCGGTTAACGGGGGTTCAGATTTTATTCCGCTATATTGGGTTGTATGTATTCGAATCGAATCCTAATAAGTGGTATCAAAGAGAGGTTATTGAACTTTAATTTGATGGTGTTAACATTAATGAGTTTCCCATTCTATGTTGAGCAGTTTAATAGGTAAAATAGTTTCATTCTTTAGTAAGAAAGTGTGAGAAATATTTTAACCTAGGAAGAAATAGCAAAAGCACTTCGAAGGAATGAAGATTAGGCGAAGAATATAACGAAAGATGAGTGGCAAGTTAAGAGAGATCTTACTAATTGCACAATTAAGTTGTATGTTGCGAATAACACTCTTTAAAAGGTCATTGGCTTGTTGGATCCAATAAAGGTTTGGGAAAATGTTAAGAGTCGGTATAAGTCTAAATCCTTAACAACGAAGTTGCATGTGAAGAAGAAATTTTATAGCTTGCGTTTGTCAAAAGGAGAAAGTTTCGAGAAACATTTGAATGAGTTCAATCGAATTTTAACACAAATGTTGGCACTTGATCAGGAAATCAAAGAGAAAAACAAGGCATTGGTGTTGCTAGCTTCCTTACGAGCATCGTACGATTATATTGTCACAACATTATTGTTGCAAAAGACATGCTCAATTTGAAAGAAGTTACCACTTCTTTACTTATGAATGAGTTAAGGCGAAGGGGAAGCATTGAGGTGTCAGAGGAGTCGAGACTCTTGGTATCCATCAATGGTTGAGGACACGGGAGATCGAGGGACCAAGGCAGCAAATCGGAGAAGAGTAATGGTCGGTCCAAATTTCAGGACATTAAGTACTTTCATTGTAGTAAGAAGGACCACATGAAGCGGGATTACCCCAATAGGAACTAGGAGAAGGAGGGCGGAGGTGAGTATCAAGAGAGGAGGGATTATGATGAAGATGATCGGGCCTCTATCACTTTTTGCAAAAAACCTTCTAGTTGTCCACACAGGGGAGATATGAAGCTTTTCGAGCCAGGAGATAAATTGGGTGATGAATAGTAGTTTCTCACATCATGCGATATCGAGGAAGTCCCTCTTCATGAGCTATACCCCCGGGGACTACGAGGTATAGCTTACGAACAAGTAACGAGACGAAACTCATGTTAAAGGGCGTGTGATATGCCCTAAATTTGTTGTTAAATATGATTTTAATCGGAAATCTTGGTGAAGAAGATTTTTGCACAGCATTAGGAAAAGGCTAATGAAACTTATCAAATGTGCCTCGATTGTGGTAAGAGGAAGCAAGCGATCAAACCAGTATTTAATGAAGGTTTTGATTGCTAAGGATAATTCTAAGGTGACCAATGGGGGCATTAGTCAAGGTGGAGGGAAGATGAGATCGAGAAGGAGTGTAATGGGAAGTGATTTTACTGTTAATGAGAAGCTAAAAGGGAGTGGGACTACTCCAGGTTTGGTGGAGTGGAAGAGGGTATCATTCAAATTTGTGGAGGTTGACACTTGAATCCCATTAGAAGGGAAATTGTCGAAGGGCAGGTGATAACAGTCACCAGTAGAGGCAAAGGGTCCCCCACAATGTTGTAAGGGGAAGCTTATTGGGTTTTAATCAATCCCTTATAGATGCTGTAACAAACGAATAGTAATCGGAAGATTGTACGATATTCGTGTGAGGATTTGAGTGCTTACACATGCGGCAAGCGGCTTAGACACGGTCTGCGCTCGCAGCTCACTCGAGTGGAGCTCGAGCACGGATTTTAGTTTGCTACTGATACATCCGCGCTCGAGGCTCGCTCTGGTGGAGTTCGAGCGCCGATTCTAAAGTCATTCACGTGAACACGATTTTAGGGTTATTTTCAAAATCATTCTCGCACAAATAGCGCCACATAAATAAAGATGAGAGAAGAAGAAAGAAATTGAAGAGGTTTGGCATCCAATTGAGGTTCAATTTGAGTTCCGTTCTTCTCTAAGGTTGGGTATGTCATTCTGAAGGTGATTTCTAGAAGCGTATTTTTGTTTTGATTGCTCTTATTTCTCGTAGTATTTCTCTTGTAAGTTATTGAGTGTATTGAGGGGGTTATATTCAACAATTCTTCACTTAAAATTATAGTGAAGAGATTTCGAAAGAGATTTTTGTAATTGATACGTTTATAGTGGATTTATTCAGAATTTGCCTTGTGATTTTTTCATTGGTTGATAAAGTTTTTTACGTTAAAAATGTTATACATTATTGTATTTATTATGCTCACGATTTTAGTGGTTGACGGTTAATGATGGGTTTAAATTTTATTTCACCGCGTTAGATTGTGTGTATTCGGATCGAACCCCAATAAAAAAGGTGACGAAGGAGAAGATGGTTGTGGGCATGGTTGCAGGAGTGGTTATATCTAAAATGGGGTGGTGTTGCCATATATTCAATGTTAAGAGTGATAGCTATGATGTAAAGCTGATTTCCATAAATCATTGTGCAGTAATATTTCCAAGTCTAACTCAAGCTAAATGAGACCATGGTACACAAGTTCGCGATTATGGAAACTCATTACAATTTGTTCTAATGCACGTCTTCGATTTGCCAATTAGAAATTGAATCTAATTAGTCATCATAACACTATTTTTTTTACTATATTTTGCATTTAACTACCTTTAAAACATAATAGATTTCTTCATAAGTAACACATTTCCTTATTTTCATTATATTAACTTAATGGTGAGAATTTATCAACAAAAAAATTTCAATACTATCTAATTTCTCTTAAATGACCATCATAAATTTCATGAACATCATCCCAACTAAATGAGGCATGCATAGTCTTATTCACTTGCCTATTCTAACTTTAATTATCTACTAGATCAGATACTCCATTGACCGGTAGGACTATTGAATTGAGGGAATTAAATGACCCAGATATTAATATGATAAAAAAAATTTTAAAAAACAAGAATAATTATTTTTATTATATATATATAATAAAAATAATTGGAATGATGCAAGGGGAAGCTGCCGCGGGAGCGGTGCTCAGCAGAATCGCAAGTAGCGCGGGCGGAGTTTGCGGCCGAAGGAGAGAGAGAGGGGGTTAGCGGCGGCACTCGGTGAGAAAATCGACGCCAGAAGAGTCGACGGCGTTCGTTCGTGGCAACAGTAGCAACATCAGCAGCCGCGATGGTAACGGCGACGGCGCAGGAGGCCAAGCCATGCGCAGGAGTGAGCCACGTAGGAGAGAGAGAAGCCATGTGGGAGAAGGGGTGCGACGGAGGAGAGAAGAGCATCATTCAGGTACTTCGGAGCATTCTTTCTTCCGATTTATGGAGTAAAAGGTTGAAACAAATATCCGTAAGCCAATCCTTAGTCTGATTTTGTGTTCGATAATATTTGTGTATACTTCGAAGATTTTTTTTATATGCTTGTAATTTTTATATAACCTCTCTGTTTATTATTTATATGCATGTAAGTTTTACTGGTTGTTCGTTTGACTTTTCATGTATATTTATGATCTTGGAGGGTTTTATTATTTATTAAAAACCTAGACGGTTTATATATATATATATATATTTGAATACTCGTATATTATGGAACCATGAAGTAAGCTGTGTATCAGTCCACATACATGCTGCCGAGGAAAGGGTCACTATAGGACCATGGCGGTCTGTGACTTGAGGGGTCGTTATAGATGATCTGATGCATGAGATATTTGGTACCGCTTTCGACGGGGACGTATGTGATATGTGATCTCCCTTCCACCGGCAAAAAGGTAAGCTTTGTTGTAGTTGACCTACTTCACTGTGTATTTAAATGAGAACCATCATATGGAATTGATGGAATAATATATTCAGACATCCTAATATATATAATTAAACTTAATGTTGCACCCAAAATCGCGGGTGGTAAAACATAATGAGCAAGTTTCTTATTTATGGGAGACAAAGTGTATGGATGGCCTTGAACTGTTAGCCTAAATCGTAATCGAGTCTTGAACTACTGGCTTAAATCGTAGCCGATATAACCGTAGCTACCGAACGAGGGTAACACTTCCTCAAGTTAGTATTTTGAATCTTTGGTTCTTCGATTTTGTACATACTTTATATTTCTACATGTATTTGGATGGATGATAATTTAAGATACGTTGATTGATCCACGGATGGGCGATAGGAATGTCTCGTACGTATAAATATGTGATAAATTTGAAACGTGTTTTCATTTTATGTTTTAGTTCCGGTGGTCTTCTCTTGATTTCTGCATTAAGAGATCTGGATTCGAACAATAATATGTGTCCCACACGGATGCAGTAACAATTACGGCTTATGTGACGTCGAATCATATGATATGATATCGTTTACAAGAATTTACCGGATCATGATTTATATGACTGTGTTCCGAATGGACAATTTAATACAGACGATGATTTAGTACGAGACTATTCCTCTATTTTTAAGAATTTTACGGACATTGTGTTTGTTTTTTACACAATTGATGTGTTATTCCTTCATTCTGATTTATATGTACTGTCTTACGTGCATATATATATATATGATGTTTGTTGGGCTTTAAACTTATGTTTTCATATTTTGCCCCTTCAGACTAGTAGTTTAGCTACGCTTATAGGATTTTGGGCGAGATTTGAAGCGGCACAGTTTATCTGATGAGTATGATATTGATGCTAGCCAGGTTTTTGATTCTCATGGGTTATATTTGGATTGTATGTTTGGCCATTTTGTGGGCCGTTGAATCTTATAGTAAAGATTATAGTCATGAGATGACTATAATCTTATATCTGATGAGATGAGTTGTTGTTTTATTGGTTATTCCCTTATTGATGTAATGATAACATGTCATGGTTTATGTTTTTTGGGTCTTTATCCAAAAACATATATATGTTAGGTTTTTTTTAAATTTAAAATCAAGATTATTGGATTGTAGATCCGACGTGCTATAAGGCAATCGAGGGACTACATAATGGAACGCGCCCCATTCCAATTTTATACCATTATCAAATCTACCACGTTCCATATTATAATGAGGCCTTAAATTTGATTATCTAATTAGCGAAAAAATTTTGATTTTCTTAAAACTATTAACAGTGAGTATTTTTCTGAGGCAATCAAATATATAGTAGTAACCAATAATAATAATATGCAAATAGTGCTGCTTGACTATTATTGGGGGCTGCGCAACATTGTCAACCACAAACTACGGGAAGAGGAGGTAGGGTTATCCATTTTTAAATAATTGGTTATGATTTAATAATTTATGTTAATTAATTTTTTATTTTTTTTAAAAAATAGTTAAATTATAATTATTTATTTAAAAATAAACGGTCTAAATTTGAAGAATAATTCTATTAATCTCTTTAAGAGATGAATCTTCCCTTATTTATCATTTTTCAACTGTTTTTTTTTTCTTTTTTTTTTGAAAAAAAAATTTAGGGACGAAACTTTAAGAACAGAGCCCCCCTTTATACGTACACGTGAGTTTGGAGAAGGGCAGCTTGCAATCGTTTCGAAATGTTCTTCCTTGGCACCTCTTGCAATCCAATTACCAGTAAATCAAACTTCGTCTTCTTCCCAACCAGTTCTTCCAGGTCTTCGTACACAACCTTCCCAACACGCAAAGAAATAATTAGGAACGCCTGACTTTTCTCCCCCGTTAACTTGTTTCTTTTTTCTTTCTAGAAAAAATCAATTAATTTATCTAAGTAAAATAGATGGTGCGAGATACGGAATAAAATATATAAACGCACCCATATAATACCATAATAGCCACAAATTTAAATATATATCTTAGGAATTAAAAATCTGTATACATCACTAAGTTTTTCAAAGACCATTATAACGCAAAGATATTCACACTCAATTTATCGCGTATGAATTGGAGGATGCAGAATAAGATGAAAGATGAAGCGAGAGGGGACGGACCTGACCGCCCATGTTCCAAGTGATGATGCAAATGCAAAGATCAGAACTATCAGAGAACTCGCAAAGATTATCTGTCTCTATTGTCTTCACTCCTTCGTGCATAACGTGGCTGTTAGTAGCAAGATCCAATCTACTCTCTGTTCTTTTCAACCTGTTTCTACTCCTGGCAAAGATTTAAAAAAAAAAAAACAGAGAGGAACAAAAAGAAGGGAAACGACGACAGAAATTAACACTCATATTGAAAGCAATCAACGCAAAGCGAAGCGAACATCTCAAAGAGAGTGATTAGAAAAGATTCATGTGCGAATCAAGGAAAAGAACCAGAGCAAGATAAAGAATCTATCTAGATAATGCTAGAAGAACAAAAGGCAGGAATTAATGAAATTATACCTCTTATCGATTTGAAGAATGTCGCATATCGCCATTAATTTCGATTGATGTAGGAATCGCAGAAGCTCAGAGCTGCTTGCTTGTCGATCGAACCAATTAAATAACTGTCGTTTGAATGGAGACAGTGGAGGGGAAAAGAGTTGGGTTTGGAGGGAGGCGAGGGGGACGTGAGGGGAGCAGTTAGGAGAAAATTGAAGGGTTGCACGTCGAGCTGAAGCATTTCATGCCATTTAAAAGTGTGAGAATATCAACCTTTTTTTTTTTTTTTTAGAAAATTCAGATTATATCAGAAATATTTTATTTATATATAATAATATGGAGTAATATTTTTAATAACTAATTGTATTTATATAAATTTTAAAAAAAAC
>JAOVVI020016635.1:0-10834 GCA_028571085.2 Nepenthes alata
TTTTTTTTTTTGGGGGGGGGGGGGCCACTGGGAATTGGCAGCATTTTCATGTAAGGATGTCTTCTCACGAGATTGTATTAATTGCAAATGGGAATACTTTTGAGCACATTCTATTATTTCGATATAAATATACAAGGAACATTTTAGTCACTATGAACCAAAGTCTTTTTCCCCCTGCAGATACTCCAGACTTAAATGAGCATAGACATGGACAAAACATTCTTTGCAACTCCCAATCCCCGCCAAACTAGATAAAGAGAAATAAATTATTGAGATGAGGATATTGAGCTGATGATTAAAGCATAAAAGCTCTACCAATAACTACATGAGCTGTAATTACCTTCCTTACTATTCTTTTGACAGTGGCCTCTCTGAAGTGTGGCAGCTGCAAAAAGGAAGCAATTCCTTCACTAGATCCTCCAGCCGATTTTCTAGCACTGAAGGGGACTGCCTGCATTGCAGAACTTTTACAATAAGCAACACTTTAACAGGGATAAAATCCAAGGTGTTCTCTGGTTCAACAGGAATAAAAAATAAAATAAAGCAGGATATGGTGAAGAATTGTGAAAAAACTATACGCCATAAAACGGAAGGGAATAAGTTCAGAGCTTTTTGGGTGTGCATGCGTGCATGTGCGCATGTGTGTTGTGTATCCCGTCCACTGCCCCGTAGGGGTGCAAAAAGGGGTGTTAAGAATACAGAAGCATTTCTACATAGGATATAAGATGATGAAGATTTAGCTCAATAGGGTAGGCAATGAGGGGGAAAGTACACATGTCAGTATATCCAAATCCCAGCGAGAGGGAAGATTTCTGAATTGAGAGTCACCATTTATTAGATTCAAACCCAATTCAATTTGGTGGGATCTCTCATTCACATTTTTTTACACCAACCGGTAGTAGTTGAAAGCTGATTTTGTTGACATGAAGTTGCAGGCATAATTTAGGGAGTGACATCAGCCATCGGTAACATGATGCTCAAAAAAGAAAGTTAAGCGGAGAAGGGAGAGAGAAAAAAAGAGATTTTTCCTAAATTCAATCTGTTACTTTACACGCAAGTGATAGAAATCAGTCTCATGGAGAGGGCAATTCAATCAAGGCACTTCCTCCATATGCTATGGGAAAATCTAGACCTGTCCTAGTAGCATCCTTGCTTTCTTGACCCAGTTTTTTTCAAATTAAATGCAAGATGATTAATAGAGAACAGAAAGTACTTAATAGGCCTTTTCCACAAAATAGATTACAATAAGCAGAATAATTTTACCGGACCTGAATGATATTCTGTGAAAGCTCCACCACCCCAATTGCAGGCCTCAGCCACCCATGTCCTTGAGAAGTGCGTGGTATAACAGCCATCTGTTGCAACAAAAATGCTAATTATTGCAACTTCTAAGCAAGGTCAGGGAGAATAAAATTGTGCAAAACTCTAGACCAAGCAGAACCATATAGGTAGATTGATAAGTAGATGAAAACAAGCAGAAACTATATTTCTCAAAGATGTGCACCATGAATGTGAGAGGAAACTTTTCAGTGGGTTACACAAAAGGGGAAGGGAAAGCAACAATGGAGGAGCCCACTTCATCCATCAAAGATTCGCTCACTTGTTCGGAAACAACTTTTTTTATGGACGTTGAGTTTGATTTGTTTCACCGTCGAAAAACGTAATTCTCCAAATTTAACTCAGACACCACTTCCTTCTTTTCGGGTGTAAAGTAGTGTCAAATTAAAATATCCAACGAGTATTAGCTCTCACTAAAAAGAATGAGATCCAAATTTAGCTCGTCTCCTAGTCCTAAGGTGTAGTTTTTAAAGAATAGGAAAGGAGTCAGCCAAAGGGGGCTCCAACACTCTTCCAGTAAACCAACAAGATTGCCTTGAGTTTCACGAGTTCCTATCCCTTACAGCACAATGCAACTGGTCTCCACCAATTTGAATATTATTCAGTCAGTGACAACAGATGTTACTCAGCTGGCGTAACAGCCACCTGCATTCTGCAACCCAAATGCCATTCCCAAATGTTCACCATTCCTAAGAAGCCCGTTTAGAGAGGTGGAAGGGAAAGAGAGCAAGTCTCTGTTCTTATTAGCTGACAAGGAAATGCTATTAAGTTATAATTCCAATATAAACATAAAAAACCCAACAAAAACAAGGAAACAGAGTTAAACACAACACCACACAATGAATTAACTAAATCAAAAGCAAGAATTTGATGTTCCACAGAACCAAGTAATCTAACACCAACAAAAAAAAACAAAAAAAACTTCACTAGCCTAAAAATTAAAAAGGGTGATCCAGTGCACTAGGCTTCTACATCGAGGGGTTTTGAGGAGGCAAGATGTATGTAGTCATTTCCCTTGCATTGTAGTGAAGTTGCCCCTATAGTTTGAACATATGGCTTATTAGTCACAATGAAGCAACTTTACTATTGTATCAATGCTAAATCCTGTTCAAAAAAATAGAACTACGTAGTTAATTAAATATACCTTCATCAGTTCTTCAAGTAGCCGGGGAGCAAGTTGAAGCACACGCCTGAGATCTGCCTGCAGAGCTGGAGATAATGCTGCTGACTCACGTGTCAGCTGAGCCTGAACCAACAACTCTGTCTGGCAACAGAAGTTGTAGCAAAATAATAGAACTATTTCAAATGAAAGTTCTAAATAAATAAATGCTTGACAAAATGTTGTTGGACATATTACTTTTACTAGGGCTGGATGCTGCTTCCAAAACTTTGCTTGTTCCTGTTTGATGTTCTTAAGATCCAAGTTCAACTCACTCCTGACTAACATGAACAATTTCTGAAGGGGCTCAGCATCACCACGGCGAACTGGAATTTCCATGTATTCAGCAGCCTTTATAAACACTTCCATGACTTTGCTATATCACATGGGAAAATATCAGGGGAAATTCACAACAAAGGGAAGAATGCAAATACATGCTGTTCTCAGTACAGCTAGATGTTTCACATGTATTAGGCCAACCTTTGCAAGGCAAAGCATCTCAATCAAAATTATGTGCAATGCAAGACAAGAGCAAAGATACCCTTCTTTCTTTATTTGGATATTTATTTCATTGTGGATCAAAGATAACAGAACGGTACATAGTGCTCTGCAAGATCTAGCAAGATTTTCGTACTCATAAAAACAGTAAAGAATTTCCGACAATTTGGGAATTAACATTGACCAGGCTAAAGTATAAAAGATATATTGGGGAGATGTACTACCTTGGGGCCAAAGAAGGTTTCATCAGGTAATAATAAGCTGATAATGTCTGATGCATGACATAATTCCCGGTATATTTTGATGACCTTGAGAGGTATATCACTGCCAACATCAAAGGAAGAATAATGCAAACTCCGACAATTCCAAGCAACAGTATTCCACCAGATGCTCCATCGATGTTTAACAGAAATTGAGGGAGGGCAATCCCCATTTGAAGCCCCTGACTCCAGCAAAATAAAGCATTTATTAGTATTTAAATCAACTTCCTACAAATCAAATTTGTCACTCCATGGAAAACTTAGAATCGGATGGATGGTTTGTTCCTGCACAACTGATAAAATGGGCATTACCTGCCTGCCATCTGGATGGCCATACTTCTCATAATTTTCACGAGCTATTGGGTCTGTTAGAGCCTGATAAGCCTTTGATATGTATTCCACAAAATATTTGTTGGCCTCTGCAAGAAAAGGTAACAGATGACAACAGGAAGATGCGATGCCAAGAAGCATCAGCAGCTTCTGACACAACATTTACAAAGTGATATAGAAGCATAGAACACCTTCAACCTGGATCAGGATTTTTGTCAGGATGATATTGAATAGAAAGTCTCCTATATGACTTCTTTATATCTGCCTCTGATGCTCCAGGTTCCAATCCAAGAATATTGAATGGCTCAAACACTTGGATCTGGCAAAATAAGTTGAACGTATTTAACAACAAGAGGAGTGCGAAAAAAATTGTAGGAAGGGATATTGTTATGTAAAAGGAGTGTATTAATTGGTTAGAAGCTATTAGTAGTTGTTAGGAAAGTTAGCAAAGTTGTTAGTACTCAACCACATAAGTAGCTAGAAGTGCAACTGATTGGGATAGCTTATGTTAGCCTATATAAGGCAAGCCTTATGATCAAATGGAAGGGTGAATGATGAATAAAGAAGTGACATGAGTCCCTATTCTCCTTGTGATATTGGACTCCCCTCGATCCCTTTCTCTTTTCCTTCCTTTCACTATGGTGCCCCGACCCCCTTCCCTCTTGTCCTTTCCCTATTCTTTCTTAATTCCTCTTATTCTAGTTACATTCTAGTTAATCTAAACTATTATGTAACAATTAGTATCAGAGCAAGTTCCAATCCTTTGGAATTCTTGCTTGTTTTATCAAATTTACACAATTTTTTTCCTGAACACATTTGGATACAGCACCCACAAGCAACATCACATCAGATTCGTCCCTTGGAATTCTTCTGTTAAGACAACAAATTCTGAATTCTTGTTTGGAAAGTACTAATTCTTGAGAATTCTTGAAAATTCTTGTACTACCACAGCTGTTGTTCCTGATTTTGCTCTATATCAAATTCAGAAAAAAACATCAGAAGTACCACGGTGTAGCTACATTCTGAAATTGATCTTGCAAGCTTTTGAATTCTCTTATGCTGTCAAGACTCCACACTCAATCTAGTATGCTTCCTGCGCAAGCAACTCTTCTACAGCATCATAAATCTGCAATTCAGTTCTTATCCAGAAAATATCAAATATTAAATATCCCCAGATTCTGGTTTTTGCAATTGCTTTCATAACTTGAACTTCAAGAATTCCATGACAGATTCTATTTTTGGGTTATAAAATTTGAAATTCAGCAACAGCAACTCAGATATCAGATTTCAACTGCACTACAGAATTCTGATTTTGAGTTCTTCAACACAGAATTTCTGCACCACCATTTCAGATTGAAGTGTTACTACACTGGTTCTTGTTTGCATTGTAATGCTTCTGCTGATGCTGCAAATACAGATTCTATAACCACAGGTTCTTTGGGGTGACTCCTACAATTCTGAATTCACACTTCTTGCAATTCTGTAATCCTGTGAAAATTCAAAGTACAGTGTGATCCTTGGTTGTTCCTGATTTTCTGGGAGATTTTCGTGATGATTCTTGTTGAACCAAAGAGGTTGCTCAATTTGCAATTCTTGACATTATAACCACATAAACACATGGGGTTTCTGTTCCATAATTTATTCTGCCTTAGCAATCAGGGTTGAAAATTATAGTATATCAAAATTCTGGTTCTAAAGATTTTAGTCTGGAAATCTAGCAACAAATATAGACTCTTGATGTTCCTGAAATCAGTGATCAGCAAAACTGGACTGTTGGAAACCAATTCCTCGCATGTTTGCAATCAGATTCAGAATACAGAAACATCTGATTTCAGCAAAATCAACAGTCTTTTCTTGGTTTTCTTGGCAACTTCTTCGTGTTCTTGTTCCACCATCAATGGCTGCCAAAAACATGAATATCATGGCACAATTACAACAATTGAAGCTTGGCATAAAGTTATAGAAGACAACTCTTACAACAACATCAAGTTTTGGATGACAGAATGAGCAAAATGGAGGCTAAATGGGAGGTTTTTATGACCGAAGTGAGGACAAGCACACAACCAATAAGTTTAAAAAAATTCAGTCCATCAATTGTCCAAAGGATAATATTGATTATGACGATACCAATGCTGCTCCTCTTGGTCCAGATTCGGACCATCATTCCATCAATTGTCCAGATTCAGACCAATGCTGATCCTAACAGCTTCAAAACTCATAGGTCCATCCTCTATGCACAAGATATGAGAGCAAACAATCCTCAAATTCAGGTTTCTACAAAATCAAGAACACCAAATTCTAGAACCAGATCCTTGAACAAGTAATACAAACAACAGGTGCAACACCATCATATTTTCATCACATCACCTAACTCTTCCCCAAATATTGCAAGCAAAAAGTTCAAGTCCTCATCAACAAGGCTGCTACTAACTGTGTCCAATACCATCATGGTCTAAGATTAGACAGATTTGCTTATAAGCTCATGATCATATTTGAGAAGAAAGCTATCGCATCATGCTAGTATAGTATCTTAGTATAATTGTATAGATAGCATTAGTTGCATCTAGGCTTTATTGATGTATTACTTAGGACATAAAACATAAGGACCAATCTTCAATCCATCTGTGAGGACAAGGATGTCTTCATTGAAGGAGTATTTTATGTAAAAGGAGTGTATTAGTAGGTTAGAAGCTATTAGTAGTTGTTAGGAAAGTTAGCAAAGTTGTTAGTATTCAACCATAAGTAGTTAGAAGAGTAACTAACTGAGATAGCTTGTGTTAGCCTATACAACAAGCCTTGCAATCTAATGGAAGGGTGAATGATGAATGAAAAAGTGGCAAGAGTTCCTATTCTCTTTGTGAGGTTAGACTCCCCTGAATCCCCTTCTCTTTTCCTTTCTTTCTATATGCTGCCCCGTATCCCTTCCCTCTCGTCATTCCCCTATTCTTTCTCAATTCCTCTTGCTCTAGTTACATTCTAGAAAATTTAGATTATTATATAATAGATATCAACAATTCTACTTCTACAAAAAGATTCACAGATACTCTTGATCTCGAAATTGACTCTATATATTCTAAACATAGATATGCAGTAATAGGGCAGCATCTGCAGGAAGGAATAACATTCTGTAATAATGTAAAATTGAACAGAATCTACTGAATTTGCAACAAGATGAACAAATAATTCCACAAATCAAGAAACAGTCACTATAGCATCAGATATGGATGAGCCAGGATCCCAACACTATCACCAGCAGTAAAAGAATGCTTGCTTCTGGAATAACTTAGAATATCCTGCATGCTCAAATATATTGAGAAATCCCATAGCCTGAGATTTTACATACAACGATCCCAAACTATCAACTATTTTCAGGGAAAAAAAATGTTTTGGATATCGCAGTATAATCATGAAACATGCAACCAAGAGCATGCCTTGGTTTCATTAACTCTATAAAATAATAGGAAACAAGAGAAAACAAAAGGATGAAAAAAGTAAGCAACACCGCATAAGTAAGTTGATCCTATCCAGAACCAGTAAAGGTGGGTTAGAGACTGAATGAGGGCCTTAATTACTCCTTAAAGCAACAAATTCTCTTATACAGAAAATTATAATTAAAAAAACAAAAGCAGATAAACCTAACAAACTGCATATGTACTACTGTAATACAAATTCTCATACACAGAGCCAAACTATATAATCAAGCCTACTCTCCCACCCCCTAAAAAAAGAACTAAAATCAAAATAAAAAGATGATGAATGTCAATAAAGATATAAATGTAATTAACCAAATAAAAGATGCCATACCTCTTGGCTGATGTGTTTGATGTAATAAACCAGGATTCCCATGATGACCCAGAGCAACATGAGGGTGAGATTACTGCATGTAGAGAAGTTTGATATCTGAAGAGAGGATTGAAAAGAACAAAAACCATAAAATCAAAACTGGAACAGCAAATCGAAAACACAGCTCTGATCTCTTGTATATCTCATTTTTTAAGTGGTGGAATTTCAAGAGATGCTGAAAATTTTAAGAGGTGTTTATCCCATTCTGAAACTTTAAGAGGAGAGAAAAAATGAGTGCTGAAAAAATAAATCTAAAATTTAAGAGGTATTGAAATCTTTAGAATTAAAAGAACACCTGAATTGCAGAAACTAATGCTAAGGAGTCTAACAAGGGATCTAGTATATAAAGTAAAAAGGGGACACTTGCCTTTTTAAAGATGGATTTACGATACTTCCCAGAACGACAGCATGCACTACACTGGCAGTTAATGATCCTTGACTTTTTGGATGCCGCATGACATAACTGGACCATTGTGTAAGGTACCAGGGGGAGCGCCATTATAGTCAAGATGAAGATTGGGAATAGAGCACTATTCTCCTCGGATGCAGCCATATTATCTTTCTCACAAGACAACGTTCAATTAGAAATTGGTACACCCGCAAGGTTTACTGGTAAGATATAGGCATCTGTGAGGACTTAAGCAACAGGAATATGAAGCATGTAAAGCAAACTAGAGCAGCAAAGGCTGGCCACAAGTATCCAATTTTCTTGTCTAATCTACATATCATGCAGTTGATGAATTTTAATTTGTATTTTATCCAATACTACAGAAAAGTACATGACATTAGACTACTTAAATAATTCTACGCTACAACTCAAGACATGCATTATGCGAGCCCATTGCTTCTATATCTACAACCTGAATGGATCATTTGGCATAGAAACATGATTTGAATCCATGAACTTGTACATGAACAGTATTTAAAGCAACGATGATGCCATCAGAGCAATGATTCATTGATACCACTATTTAAGTAACTCTTATAAAAAATAAATTGCATAAGATGTACATATTAACAGGCTTAGCTATGGAAAGCATAAAAGAATGAATATAGGTGATTGATAAATCAATGCCGCATGACAATAGTAAAACAGAATGTTTCTTGGGGTGGTTGATTCCACTTAATGAATGATCAGGACTTCAGCTTCTCTATTAGAATGTGGTGATAAAGGGGCCATACCATACCATAAGAAGATGGAATACATTTTCAGGGAATTAATTTTCCAATCTTCCTTTGTTTGATAGGACAAAAAAATGAAAAGTAAGTTCCAATGAGGGAAATTGTTTGCATTTCATTTGAAATGAAGTTGATTGTGCATAACCACTACTTTTACTAACACAATAACGAACACCATACCCAATGTGAACACTTTTGTTACCGCCGCCTTGCTTTCACATTATCACCCGCACAACCATTATGACAACCACCCACCAACAGCATCACCATTGCCATCCCACCAACACCACCACCATCATTCTATCACCACCAACTCTTAATCGTACTAAACTACAGAGAGGTTCTGCAACGGAGAAACATCTTCTTCAACAAAACCAAGGAAAATATGGATAATTTACTCGGAAAAATTTTTGAATCGAGAAATATTTCCAGTTTGATGGAAACAGCATGCGCCGCCATATTATGGCTTTGCAATACACTCAAATACACCTACCTTCAGATTGCATTGTAGAACAACACACATATATGTTGGCAACATTGTTGATCGTTTCCATTATCCCCACTTATTAATATGACCCCAGGAAAACCACTGAAGATAAAATTTGGACACCGATACCATCATACCGAATACAAACACGTCCATCACTAGATCAAACAGTACTTTGGTCTACAGACCATTTCATTAAAATTATATAAAATCCATCAAAATTCACCAGAGTTCAGTCGATTCATTCGAATATTTGCAAAAATCCCAAACCTGTACAGTAATATCGGATAGTGAAAGGGATACCTAGGAAGCTATCTTTTCTGTCTTCAGAAAAAGAGCAGCCTCGAAGAATCCATCTATTGTTGATAGCCAAGCATTAATACAGAGATGACAACAACAACGAGAAGGACAAAACGAATCAACAAATTGATTCTTTTCTTCTTCTTTTTTTTTTGGAATTTCTCGTCATCTATGTAGTTTTGACGATAGTTACGGCGTTAACGATACAATAAGAGATCAAGTGATTCTTGAGTATGGAAGAGATTTCTCTTTGTTCTATTGCTTTTTTGAGCTTTGATTATCAATTAGATGAGCGAACATTTTAGAGAACGAAGAGAGATCTCACCGGTGAACAGGCCAGAAGAAACTCGCCGCCAACAGTACCGAAACGCCTCCAAAATTCTACTCTTCTTTCGGGTCCAGAAACTTGGCTACGGAAGCGTATAAAAGCCCTCAATCAAGCAAATACTTATAAAAACTAAAGTAAAAAAAAAAATCTTATGACCTTAATTTTAAATAACTAAATTTATTATAAATATTTATATCTTAGAATTAGTCAGAAAAATTTTTATATTTTGTATTTTATAAATATTTTTTAAGTATATTAAATTAGATGAACATAAATTTAATTTAACAAATAAAATTATATGAATGTGTGATAATTTAGTTGAATAGAAGTATTTTTTATCTTTTTCTATTTATTCTCAAATTAAATTTTCATGCATATGTAAGTCAAACAAGAAAATATTTATTTATATTTTGTTTTATGATAATATGGTAATTATATATGGAATAATGATATAAGCAATGAATTAGTTATAAATATAATTCATAAAATACTATTTTTTTGATAATCATTTATGACCAAAATAATATATTTAATCTCAAAATTAGTTATGATAGCTTTCTATAAAATATCAAATGTCGTAAAAATTTTATATATAATATAATAATAAATTGTATACTAAATATAGTTCTTAATTATAATTTATTATATAAAACGATATATGTTTACATATTTTATACATTTAATATGTATACTTAATTATGTTAGAAGTATACGTATCTTATTGATCATATACTCATTTTATAATAATTCTTAATTATTATTCTATTATAAGTATATAGTAACACATTTGTACTAAACTCAATAAATTATTGTGTCAAACTTTAATTTAATTTTAATATAGTAAAATTAATTATTTGAGTAATATATAACTTTTTATTGCCTCGTATATTTAGTTGTCAATAAATTAAAATGTAATATTAATGTATTATTTTTAATAAGGATGATCACTTAAATTTGATGGGTACACCAATAATGGGTTGGCCCAAAGAAAGGTCAACGTAAGCCCAAGAAGGCTAGTCAACATTTTTGACGGCTCAGTGAGAAGACGGGCCCAGGAACTGGAAAGCCCAAGACGGTCAACGTTGGCGTTGACCGTCTTGGCGGCCAACTTG
>JAOVVI020016636.1:0-10834 GCA_028571085.2 Nepenthes alata
ATCCAATCAGCAAGCTTTGATATCTTTAACAAGAGCATGTCCTTTCTTTCCTACTGATAAAACAACCTAATTCATCTTTTCATGTGGCACCAAATCTGACCTCTCTTGAAAATATTTATCTCTACAATGACCTTCCAATCAGAAAAGTGTTTTCACTCCAATCTGAACATGAACTTTAAGCCACTGCCACCATTTTCTCTTTCAAACTCTGCCGAAGATTGATTGCACCAAACTCTTCGACAATCGCAATACCTAGACTAAGCTCTTAGTCATGATACTGAATGGGAGATCACATTATATTTTTTACATATTAGAGAAAAACAATCATTTCGCTTCATATGAGAAGCTAAAGTATGGCCTTCTTCAACAACATGCTGATTATCCTTTAACGATTTTCATAACATAAAAAATCATCATTTGTACAACTCAATTTAACCAAAAAAAAAAATGGAACTACATTGTTAATAATGTAAAAGATCATCATTATTAAAAATTAGTGTGCCGACAACCACACCTGACTTATTGACAATTAAATACAATAGGTAAATCTATAAATAAATTATTACCTTGTCTAGGATAGACTTGTTAATTTGGGGAGTTTAGGATTAGGTTCAAGCTCGACTTGTTAATTTCATGACTTAATCTAAGCGCAAACTTCTAATCAAGCTTTCACAATCCAGTTGTGGTGGCTGGTCTACCATAAATGAGTATAATTCTAGATTAAAATATTATTCTTACCTAAACGACCAAAATAGACTTTACTCAACTTGTTATACTTCTTGAGTCAAGTTTAAATAAGCATCCACAACAATTCCTATCCAAGCATCAATTACCAAGGTAGGACTAGCATGTCTTATCATATATCAACTAATCGATACATTGCTAAAGACAATTAAGATTGATTTGTTGAAATGAATATATTTCTAACAAAAACAAATAAACATGCTTTCAAATAAATCTATAAATGGACAAGTGAAAAGAAAAGGAAAAGTAGAAAATAGAAATTTGTTTTACAAAAGAAAAAAATCCCCAAAGCCTTTCTAGACATTCACCCAGTAGCCACCATTATTGCCAAAGATATTGTAATCAACCACAACCTATAAAAAATAGTATTACCTCCAAATGGCAACAAAACGTTCCAAGAGATCACCACCAAATGTGAGTTGTAATGGGTCTTAAACCACATAACATAGGAAAACCATACATTTATCTACGAGACTCGATATACCACAGTGAAAAGGACTTATATAAGAAACCAAAAAAATCATCACATTCAAAATATTTCAATCAAAGTATAGAGCAAGAAATGTAATAAAGATATGTAGATCCAAATATGCAAACAATGTGTGTGTATGTAAGTGCACTTAAAGTTTAATATACATGCATGTCCCTAACAATGACAAACTAAGAGAAAATGGGGATGAGAACTAAGATAGGACCAGGGGAGCATTGTAAATAGGAATATCATGACCCAAATGGTGATTTATGAAGGGATTTATGCACACGATCATACCACAAGCATACATAAATACATATATCCTTCATATTTACTAAATTCCTCTACTTTCTACTGATCAAATTACTTTGAGTTTCATAGTTTGGTGCGTCCCATTTTCTTTTTCATTTTATCGCATCGATAGATTCTTTTCAACCTTCTTTGTTTGGTGAAGGTTCTCTCATATGCTAGGACATTCCTATGACATGAGGTACAAGACACATAACAACTCCAGTGCCCCTTTCCCTGATGTCAAATGGCCCATGCCGTCTGCTGGAACATCAGGGGCCTCAATGGGCCACTAAATTATAGGAGCTTCAAAACTTCCTAAACTCTCTTAAGCTAGATATCTGTGATCTTGCAAAACTACGGTGCAGGAAGACAATGCCCCAAAATCACCACTAATCATGCAAGGGCTGGAAATGAGAAATGAATTACAGCTCGACTTCAACAGGAAATATTAGGGTGGGCTAGGATGGATGAAAACATCAGCATAAATACATTGGTAGCAGGTCCCCGATAACATAGCAAAATCACAATATGTTATCATATCGATAATGTATCACATCAGCGATATTCAAATTATTGGTTGATATACCAAATATTTGAACTATATATTAGACGATACACCCTATATATCAGCCGAAATTTGCTTTTTAGTTTACGATTATCATAAATTTTATTCTTCCGATATATTCGATATCGATATGTATTGTTTAATATCTATGATACTAACATGGCCATAATAGTGATTGCTACTTGTGTCGGCAAAGGTGATCAACTCATCTACTAGAGTGCTTAATCAGGTTAAGACCCAGATGATCATGACCTTTGTGTATGGTACTAATTCAATTCCAGGAAAGCTTGTTTTGGTGGAACGAATTTGAGGGTTTGGCTTCCAACTATAGTGAGCCTTAAGTGGTCATTGGAGACTTCAATGCTGTCCTTTCTCCTAATAAAGGTCTTAGGGGAAATGTTGCCAGTTCTACCCTTCGATTCTCTAACTGCCTTCTTAATTGTGATCTTACTGACTCTAGCTTCCACAACTGCTTCTTAATGGGGTGCAACTGACGAGGAGGCAATGCTTGTCTTTAGGAAACTTCATGGAGTGCTAGTGAATTGATGTGGCCAGTTAAATACAAAGATTGCAGGGCTGCCTTCAACCCAGGATCTTGGACCGTTCTCCTTGCCTTCTTACAAATGAGGGAGGCCCATCCATCTAAAAGGAATTATTCAAACTCAACCATTTCCTCACCCTGTTTTTTTCCTTTTGTTATAAGAAATGCATGGCATGAGCCTATTATGGGAGTTCTAATGCTATCAAGCATCTTTAAAGGGACTCAACAGGAGAGTGGGGGATGTCACCCTTGTGATCTGAGAAGTCAAAGCTGAGCTTGATGACTGCTAACTTGCTGTCCAAGGCAATCCATTTAATGTGGCACTCTGAGATGATAAAACTAAAAAGAGGTTAGTTTACACCGAACAGTGTTATAGAGAGGATTTACATTGTCATAGAAAAGGCTAGGGCTCAACGGCTCACCAAATCTGATCTCCGCATAAAATTCTTCTTTAGAATGATAGCAGAGAAGCAGAACAAGAATAGGAAGGTTTCTTTGACTAAATCGGATGATTCCCATAAAGTATGGTTGAAGTCAAACACGAGATTTTAAAATTTTACAAACATCTTCTGAGTACCTCCTCTCCAACAACTTTTGACAAGGCAAGTACCCATTCATCTCAGAGGCCATCTCAGAGCATTTGAAGAGCGACTCGCATTCCCCAATTAATGAGGCGGCGATCCGGAAAAGTCTCTTTAGCATTGGTGATCTTAAGGCATCAGCCATGAGGTCCACATTGTTTTCAGTGGGATTCTTCAAGCAGGCATGAGATATTGTTTAACCCCTTCTAACAGAAGCAGTCAAGGATTTCTTTTCTCACAGAAGAACCTTATCAGAAGGTGAATCCTGCAGCTACGTTATTGACTTCTTCCCAGTAATATTGTGTTTCAATGTTGTGTACATAGTAAAATCAAAAGTGATTGCTAATAGACTAACAAGAGTGTTACTTGCTCGGAATGATAAAGGTCAAACTGCTTTTACTATTGATTGGTATATGAGGACATCATCTTACTTGCCTAAAAGCACCTGTATGGGTGAAAAGAAGACCTAGATTCAATTGAATGGAAGTCCTTATTTGCGATTCTTGAGCTAATAGACTTCCCAGGATTAATGATGAGCTAGATCGAGTATTGTATTACAACTATTGCCATCTCTATCTGTATCAATGGTGAGTTGTTAGGCTCCTTTCAAGATGCCAAAGGCCTCATCAAATCCCCATCTTACCCTATCATTTAGTTTTGGCAATGGAAGTGCTACATGGAATTACTCAAGTCCAGATTCATAATGATTTGTACTTCATATTTGATTGGAGATGTGCAAAGACCCAAACTATTATGCTTGTTTTTACAGACAGTCTACAACTTTTCTCTGCTATTGATCTCCACTCAGTGTCTACAATCAAAAGGTCACCAGATATCTTTGCACAATAGTCTGGTCTTAGAGCCAACTGCAACAAGGGAGAAATGTTTATCCATGCTAGCAATCCCTATTTCTGCAACAACCTCCTATGTATTTCTGACTTTGGTGCAAGCAACCATCTGATTTGATATTTGGAGACCCTCTTATCACTACTAGACTTCCATCCTTTACACTTAGCATATTTAATTAGATTTGATCTTTATACTTCCAAATCTAATCACCAAGAAAACTGAGGAGTGCAAGTGCTTCTTATGGCATGGAATGAGAGATCGTAAGACCAAAACAAGGTAGCTTGGGAGGATGTGTACAACTAAGTGAGGTGAACTAGGGCATAAAAGCCTTCTAGCCTGGAGCAAAGCATTATGACCGAACAGTTTTTGACACTTTTCAAGGACAGTGGACCCATGATGTGGGTTAGCTGGACTGTGCCTATAGAATTAGAGATATATGTACTTGACTGATCAAACTACCCCACATTTTCCATAGATCTTTGGAAAAATCATGAAACATCTCCCCTTTCACAGACCCACTATTTGGTAAGGGGAAAATACATTCTTATGGAATGATCTCCAGCATCAAACGTGCCCCTAGCTCACCACCTTCCACAGGCACATTCACTATTCTCCCCAGCTTCTCCTGGGAATTGAAGGTTAATTCCATAATCTCTGGTTCCTCTAGGGTGTGGACTATCTGTGTTTAATAGGCGACCATTTCACAGGGTTCAAGGGGCACTTAAGTTAGCTGCCGGCACCCTGCTTCTTACACTCAGAGTTCCCTACCCTAGATAATGTTTATTGGTCCCTTTCACCTCAAGGCATGTGGTCTGTCAACTTAACTTAGAGAATCTTCGACTGGCTCGAGGAAATGTCACTTTGGTTTGGATAAACTGGTTTATGCACCAAATTTAATGCCTTTGTTCGGTGGATTACTATCTGCTATAGGCTCAGGCACAACACCGTGGACTGAATTGTTTCCATCATCTAACGCAGCCCTTTATGCATTCTATGTGGGAGTGAGACCCATAAACATCTTTTCTTCAACTGCATCTACACATCCCAAATCTGAAGCCTGATTTTCCACGAAGTCCATTGCCCTTGGCCTTCTTTATTGGGTACAGGAGTGATCTGGGAAACTCCCAATCAGAAAGGGAGGCATTGTAAGTTACAGCCCACCGTCTCTTGCTGCCAGCTACTGTGTATTTCTTTACAAAGTCAGAAGGAGTTTTTTTTAAGGTGCAGCCACTTGAGGGTGTTGGTTAGTTAATGAACTTGACTGGAATTGGGTTCCCTGCAATTTGGTAGAATTTCACTAAATTTTTGCCCTTTCGTGGATGAGGGAGCTGCCCCCTGACTATCTTTCTTGCTGGTTGTAAATAGGAAGATTGCAAGCGGCTGACTCAAGATGGTACAGGATAAGGAGGAATCTTAAATGCTGAGCAAAACCTTACTCATTCTTGCCTGGGCTAACCCTTCACTGGTTTGGTTTTTGCTGAGGTTTGGGGATTCAATCTTCCATGTCTAATAGTGTCTGTGGCATGTGGCACTGCATGTTTGCTATGGTTTCCCCCTGTTTCTTTTCAGTTTGACGTTGTCCTGTTGTCCTTGATTTGAGGCCTTCTGCCAGCTTCCTGACGTTGTCCTGTTTGGGGTTTCAACCTTCCATGTTTGCTACTGCTGTGTGAACCTGAGGGCTTGGATGAAGGTTGAGGTCTGTAGTATGTTTGCCAACTTCTGCAGCTGTTCTGCCTCTGCTAGTGCTTCGGCTGCTTGGTTGGAGCAATGGTTCCTATTCCGGTGTGTTGTGAGATCTTACTCCTGCTGCAGATGGGAATGTCAAGGTGCTGATTGGAGGAGCTACTGCTGCTGACCATAGAGCTTGGTGCGAATTTTCTGATTTTGATTTGGTGACTGTTTTTTGAGCTTGTTTGCTCCCCCTGATGTCCAGTCTATCCCTCCTAGTGGTGTTAAAGGTTATTTGTTTGCCTTTTTATGCCTGTGTTGTTGGCGTGTGAGGCACAGCTGATGTGTGCTTTCTTCAAGAATGAAGTGTCATGCTATGTCTCCTGTTTGCTTTTGCAGTTGGTGGAGTGACTTGGGGTCTGAGTATTGTTTGATACTCTCCCCTTACTTTGATGCACCTTTTCTCTAGGCTCAATAGGGGATTTCCTGGTCCCCTGAGAGTGGTGAGTTTGCCTACCAGCTGCTTGGTTTAGTTCATGGTCTCCCTGCACTTTGTTACTTAATGGGCTTTGATGGTGGGGTTTTCCAGTTGAGTTGTTCTTTGTTGATCTATGCAGAGGTCAACCTGCTCTGCCTAGGTCTTCTGTTTGGTGCTGTGACTTTTATGGCCAAAGCAGTGAGTGATATTCTCATTTCAGGAGTGTTTTGGTTAGCTGTGCACATTTTCTGTTTGCACCATTTGTGCTAATATTTTTCTCGTTTCAGTTGCTTGTGAAAACAACCTTTTGTTTCCTTTTGCTATTGGCCCTTTTCTTTTTTGTGCTTGAGAGGTGTGTCCCTTCGGCTTAATCATGAATTAACCATTAGAGTAAGTGGTTAAACTATGTTTTTCTGTGCATTCTTTCTTTCTCTATTTACATCATGAATTCTTACCCCCCAAAAAAGTGTCCTACCGATGCTAGGCAAAACAGTGAGTGGTAGATATTCACGGCCCTAGGAAAACTGGAGCTTCACACACCCATAAAACAATTTACATAAGCTAATGTACCTGCTCATTAGTGCAAATATACTAGCAGTGCCGACAACCATCATCCTATCCTCTCCCAAGGTTGGTTCCAATGATAAGTTCATTGTGTAATGAACTTCACAATGATCTACAGGAGGGTGTCACATGCAACCATGATCTACCAGTTATGGATGGAGAGACTTAGAAGGATTTTTCAGAGGCCTTCGTAGCGGGTAGCCCCCTTCCCAATTGGTGATAACTATTGCTGTGAAGTAAGAGCTTCGAATCTTATGTAGTAAGTACTAAGTGGTAACACAAGTGGGAGTATATATAATACTTGACATACTTGGCAATAAACCCTCACCTGTCCTGCTAAAAAACTCAGAAAGTAGAATAAAGACAGAAGGGAGAAAAAATAACAGTAAGTGTCGTACCTGGTGAATGATCTCTGGTGTCAAATTAAAAGTAACTTTGTTTGTCTGCAAGGCAGAAAGTAGTCAATTAATTCATATAGAAATGGAAGTACCTTGTAAAGACATGGAAACTAGATCAGTGTACCCTGTGGTGAATATAAGCTCTTAACATCAGATATCCATGTGATATATTTATGATTATAGTAGCATTGAAAGTAGGCTACCTTTAGTTTTTTTTTTTTATTGCACTATTCACAGACTACAGTGATACAAAATAAATGAGTTGTGATACTGCAATTTAGGATGGCCATACATACTTGAAATATTGGTAAGCTACTAAGTAACCAATAGCACAAGACAGGGGAGAGGAGTCACCAGTTGCTTTAAGAAACTCCCCAACAATCTCCAAGCCCAAATGACCCTTTTTATCCACTTTCTTTAATGTTTTATCAAGAAATTTAACACATGCACTTCACATTACACCCAAGGGAAGATAGGTTGGATTTTGCAACTTAGCAAATTAATTTTTTTATAAACAAAAAAGGCCAAAACGAGCACACATAAACAGCAATAGACCTAAGAGGGCAAAGTTTGCAACGAAAATATTACAGCTTGGAAACAAATTCTTGGCCAAGCAGAGGAAAATGATAGAGCCAACAATAACCTGCTTGATGACAAAAAACATACATAGGAATCATCCCAATTCCACGTCAAAATAGATTACAATTACATACAAATTTATCAACCCAATTCCACATCGAAATATATTACAATTACGGCTGTGCATGGCAGCTTAAATAGGAGGACAATACAGTGTTTCAAAGCACAGAACAAGGTCAAATTAGCTAACTGAAATGGATGTAAGACAAATGATGAAGATCAACTCAAGAAGGATAGGAGAATCAGTTATATTTGCAGTTTTGGGGGGTGGGTGAAGGAGAGTTTTTATGGATACAACCGCATTCCTTAGCTATTCAGCATTCTTAAGCTAGTTCATCTTACAATTTTTTTTTTTCTCAGTGATCAAAATTCAGTAGTTAATCTAAAAATTTACATGACGAATACATGCATCAGGAACAAGAAAAACAATGAACCAATTCACAAAGTCAACGCTGGACCAACAAAAGCAACCAATAAAGGGTCTCAAGCCAGAAATTTAAAAGAATTTGAGAAACACTTCAGCCACAGAGCTCTTTGATCTTCCTTCCCGAAGCACAAAAAATATGGCATGACATGTAGAGCACAAAGTATTTTTTATGTTTTTTTCTTCCAAATAAGCATTGCAAGAGAAAAGCCTCAACTACGTGTTATAACTGACCCATTGCAACCCCTAAAGAACATAGGAATTGACTAGCGAGTTCCAGCAATAAGCAATGAATGAGTTGATTAACAGATTTTACATCTTGTACAAGAACTACCATGTAACAATAGTTCATTCCTCTAGTATAACTCATGCTTTTAAAACATGTACTCCCAAAAGACCACCGAAGAGAATACAAATATTTCAATGGAGCCTTGGATTTCAAAATGGATTTTTGAGTGTTTCATATCTACAACCGAGGTGCCTTGGCTCAATAAAGTCACATAAGGAATTAAGTTTATCAAAATGGCCCAGTGTTACAGCCACATAACATGAAAGAAACAGATAAGAAAACCTCTTCCAATAATTCCCTACAAGTTAATTTGGGATAGAATAGCAAATATGCCGTATATGATTTATTTCTTAGGCACTATTGATGTTCTCTGGATCTTGTAGTTTCATTTGAATTGAATGACTTCAAATTAGAAGCTTGTTTGTACTCTTTCCTACTACTAAATAAAAAACCTCAGAGACATGAAAAACAAATACAGCCTGAACTTCTATATGAGGGTTCATCATTCATTTTGTTGTTAAAATATCAGTTCGAGATCATAAGAATAACTAAGACATAAATAGAAGAACACTTAAAAAGGTGCTACTACTTAAGTTCCTCATCTTCATAGTCTCTCAATAAAAAGATCTGCATATGAATCAAAGATTATGATAACAATAATCCTAGTTCTAGTGACTGAAAAGTCATAACTTAATGCCTAGTAATTTTTAGGTGTTACCATTCTGCTTTTCCTCACAGGAAGCATTTAACTCAAAGCAATATTGACCTACAGCATTCCAACTCCAAAGCAATATAGGATCAGTAGTACCACATCAAGCACCACAACCCTTCATCATCACGAGTCACTAAACCCATAGGCTTCTCAAGCCATAACCTAACCTGCTCCAAAGTCCAAAGAGACCATAAACATTGTCTTGGGAAGTGATCAAGCTTGTTCTAGAAAAATAACATGTTCCAATTCGAAAACTAGAAAGGAAAAGTATGCAGTTCCTTCAACAAAGCCAGCATTCATTTTTGGCTGTTTTCAAGGTGAGGTTCTCAGACAGATTAGATAAATATTTTTTTCCGGGGCAACAGGAGAATCAATGGAATTGCTTAGAAAATGGATCAGAAGCTATCAGCCTCATGGCAAAATCTATCCATTCTTGAAGAGCAGGATTCCCTCTCTTGGGCAAGCTAGTTTTGTCAAAGGCAAGTCGCAAGAGTGGCTACACATTTAAGTGAGGTCTAAACGCCTTGCCCATGTACAAATTAGAGTGACATCAATTAGGCACTGCCAAGGCAAGCGCCTGAGGCAAAGGTGTGCATGCAACCAGGTGCTCACCTGAGATGATGTTTTGAATTTATTAGTTTCCCACTTTTTCCCCTCAATTATTTGTATTAGCTATGAATTTGTTATATTATATAACAAATTATTTGTATTAGCTATGAATTTGTTATATTATAACCCATTCAGATTGCACTCTCTCGTCTCATACACCCAAAAAACCTCCATTTTCATTCTACCAAACCAATCGTTCTTGCTAGTGCAAATCGGATGATCAATTGTACTGAAAAATTTGGCCCTGATAATATCAATCCTCATTCATCAATGATCAATCAAAGCACCAATCCAACCCTACACTATCAATCAGAAATAAATCAGAACCCTAACTTCACTTGTTTCTCCGGTATTTTTTTGTACCACCAGCAAACATAATCCAACGCATTGGTTATTATGTATAGGTATGAATTATGAACCCCTCAACACTGATATTTCCAATTCTGTAAAACCACAATATTTCATCATATTCACAGCATGTAGTGATATAATAGTCAATATTTAAAAAATCATCCAATACAACTAATACAGCTAATATTTTAACAGCATAATTCCTTTATCTTGGCAAGCCCAAGCCAAATTTTAAAATCTGACCCAATTAGGACAATTTTCAGATAATGTTTCTACATTCTTAAATATATTTTATTAATTATGGTGAATTTAAATGGAATTTGTGGTTACAAAAAATCAGATACCCCATGATGAATGTTGGGGCTGTTCAATATATATCGCTAAAAATCTCATAAATGTCTAATATCCTCTATAGAAAAACATAGCGTTCAAGCCCTCCACCACCTATGAGAGTGCCGTAGTGCATTGAAGCGCTAAACATAACAGAAATGAGCTACCTATAATGAGGAATGCGCTCTCGGGGACGTCACAAGGATGACTGAGAGTCTTCATGAGGTTGAATGCCAAGTGGACTCTACCAAGCAAGGGATGAAGGGATTGATAGTGTGGGATAGTGTTCGAGATAGAGGTTTAGATCCTTAATTGCATTCGGACATGCT
>JAOVVI020016638.1:0-10834 GCA_028571085.2 Nepenthes alata
AAAAGTACTTCTACCAATATCCATGCATTCTATACTGAAACATGAGTATAGATTGGGGAAGAATAAAACGATGAAGAAGGCGGAGGTGGATCATCTGATAACCAAAATAACATTGGCTATTACTAAATATACTTGGGAGCCACACATCTTTTTCAGTCCAAGTGGATCATCACAATTTGAAGGGAATCTGGCAAAAAAACGATAGGAGACGTTGTCTGACAGGGATTCTGGTAACAAAGGCTAATGAACCAGAAGTTGAGATAAAGGCAGCTATATTGTCATCGGAGAGGACAAGAACACTGTTCAGACAGGTACACAGCTCACTTTTCAAGGAAACTGGAAAATGGTCGGTGGTAGACCAGTAGAAAACTTCCCATGTCAGGTAGAATATTTAAAACCTTCAATACACCAGTGCCTAAGGTATCTAAGAAAAAGACCAACTTAAAACCTATTTCTTGCTATCCTACAGTTTGCAGCTTTCAAAAGACAATCACCAGCAGAATTGAAAGAAAGGACCATTTGGTGTTGGCTGACACGCAGGGGCTTTCATTAAAGGAATATATACTGTGAACAATGTGGTATTGGTAAGAACTACAGCCACGTAATCACCTAGAATGTTCATGAAAGTAGACCAAGGGAAGGCCTATGCTTCAGTTATCTGGCTTTTCCTCAAGAAGGGTCATGGGTTGGGGCAGCAGTTAGGCTGTTGTGGCTCCCAAATAGGTTAGTAAACTGGATTTGGCAAGGTGTCTCGAATATCAGTCTGATAGTTTCACTATCATGATAAATGGGAGCAAAAGGGTAAATTTGAGGACAAAAATGGGTTGAATGACGGAGGTCCTCACTCTCCTTATCTCTTTGTTTTGTCCATGGACTCTCTCTCTAGAACTTCCTGTAACTTGATGGTGTAACTGACCTTAATTGTTACCCAGTCCAAAATACCTTCCTTGAAAACAGCCCACTTAACTAATGCTAATAATCTTCATATGATATAAATGGTTGATCTGAGATTACCCATCCATCGATTGAGTTATCATATCATAGCACTTGAGGACTGGCAGCAGGCTAGCCAATTAACATACATTTAAACCTATCAATGTCAGTCAACAGTTCCTAGTGTTGTGAGACTTCCAGGCATTGTGGCGATGGTGTAGTCAATTTATAACAACCTAAATTTAGCTCAAAGTCCCACCAGCAGAGCTTGGCTCACATGATCCCTAGAAAAATGTAGAATCATGGCTAATTCATAATGTAGGAATGCAAAGAGCACACATGGCCATTAAAATTGCTTCAAGTATACCAAATATGGTGACTGTTTAATCAACATAAACGGCTAGAATGTGACAATCAAAATAAAATTACCAATACATTTTGGCTGGAGAAGGGTCCCTTGAACAAGATTGAATTTATTATTTGGGTCACAATCTCACTGAAATTTATTCATATTGAGCTAAGCATTTTGCTTCCCATGGAAAACACAATGCTCCTCACATAATATTGAGACAATAACTGTATGCTTCAAGATTATACAGATTCTCCTTTTTTCCATTAATCATAGACAACTATATCCAGACCCAAAAACAATACAAAAAAAAAAGCAGAACATACGAGTACCAAATCACCTGGCCATCTACACCTCTTAAAAATAGTCAGATTAGCGTCATAATATGTAGAGCAACATCATCAACAACTTACCTCTCTAGTACTCACAGAATTGTGTGGATTAGCATGAACATGCATGCTCACTGAAGAAGACGGCGTTTTCAGCATTTTACAAGGTCCTGTTGCTTCTCTGCTAGACACATTTTCCACACTGCAGTTCTGTTTTTTGCATGTTAAGCGGGACAGAATCTGACACACACGAATGACAGGGTCTTGCATCTGTTTTAAAACGGTCAGTAACTAACATGACATTATACAATGTTAAACAGAACAAGCACATCAAACAACTGTACAGAACAATCAAATTATAACTGACCAGCTAAAGTTAATTATCAAGCCAAGAGGTAGGAAGAGACTCAATAGCAGCAATGAACTTTAGCATTGTGATTTTTGCATGTTTATATTCAAGAACATAGGATATGTACAGAAGATTGCAACACCTGTGACTGACACTGAAGTTCTCCTCTGCAGAAAATTTTTGCTTCAGCACAGAGAACAAATCCATGAAGAGGAGAGAAAGGGGGTTGAAGACTTGCTTATACAATAGGCTGTTCAAAGATGCTTGTTAAAAAATATAAAAAACAAATCAAACTAAGCCTTCTTCTACTAAGTGGGATCGGCCACACAATTTTTTGGCCTCCATTCAGATCTGTCCTTGGCCCAACAAGATGGTTTTCTTCATACTCTTATTGGTTTTTCTCTACCTTCTATGATGAGCTTCTTCCAAGCTTTCACATTTCCTAATAGACGTATTAGACGGCATTTGTCTTATTTACCAAACCACCTAAAAAGCATCTCTCACATTTTTTTTTACCATCCAACTTTTTTCATTTATAATATCTCTCTCTTCTTGCATAGCCACGCATCCATCTCAACATTTTCGTCAATGCTAATGTCTTTTTCTTTAGCACATGATGGTATTTAGCTTCCCAACATTTAGCTTAATACAGCATGGCTGGCTTAATAGTTAGTGTCACAGGGACTGGTATCCAGATTACTCCATCACCCACACAATCTTAACCAGAAGTCACACGTGCAGCAATAGAGTTTGCTCAGTTAAGCTCAAACTCAGAAACAAAGCCCCTACCTTCTGTTAATGCACAATGAAAAGAACTCATTGAAAAGTGTATCCCTTGCATCGTATTTGATAGGATAGAAATGAAATTCTATTCCAAACTTATTCCCAGTAAAATTAATATTCCACTATTTGGTTGCCCCAATAATAGAAATTATAATTCCTTCAAAACAAGGGGGAAAAAAACCAATACCCGTGGTATTTTTATTCCTGGTTACCCAAGAATAACCATTCCAAGACAACTTCATCATTTACCCTTACCCCAAACTCTACTCTCTCTACATCCCCTCACTCAATAAGTTGTGCAACTTTGGCAATCGATTCGATGATCGATACAAATATGGAGAGGGCAATCCCTTCGATAAGTCGTACAACTATCGAGACGATAATCCCTAACGAGAACTGCTTGAAGATTACAGAGGTGAAAACAATGGTTCTTGTGAGGACAAAGGCAAAGTAAATTTCAACAATTGCTATAGCGAAATCAAAGTCAAAGACGATAGGCCGGCAGGTATGCACTTGAAGGAAGATTTAAGCATGACGATGACCAAGACAACAAATTCGGATATGAAAAAGGTTATGGAGAATTCCAAGTCGGATACGACGAAGATGACAGCAAAATTGATTTTGAAGTTGAAGACAATAATAACAAAGGTGATGGTGGAGTTGGAGGAGAAGGCAACTACCAACATTCTAGCATATGTTGGAATAATTTTTGTTTGGGTAGTAATAAAAAAAGACATTTTATACGAATCCTTAATTATTACTCTTGTTATTACTGCATAACAAATATTAAAAAATAAATTATTAATTCAATTTTAGCTATTTCAAGTGACTAACCAAACAAAAGAATAATAATTTTCAACTCCATTTTTACCTTATTTCGTTCCCAGAAAATAATTATTTTACTCTTACATTGTTCCATTTCAACAACTAAAAGTAGCACTAGTCTCTTACTCCACACTCCAAACTAAAGGAGAAGTCACATCTCCATTTAAACACACAAATTACCCACTCAGGTGGTTGAGTAGTTGTGCATCACATCTGAACAATAGAGAAACGTGGGACAGCTACCCTAGCCACTACCTCCATGTAGTTGCAACTGTTGGTCTTGAATCAATCAACTGCTCTAGGAACACTTCCAGAACTGATCTGGCCCCGAACAGTTAAGGAGCCCTTCATTATCAAACACCCACCCTCCATTGCAAGTTTGCCCTTGATATCAATATTTTTCAATACCATAACAATATCACAACATGTTGTCGCACAACAATATATCATGAAATATCAGCTGATATGGCCCAGTCATCATACAAGTCAAAGTTTTTTTTTTCGATATATCTTATACTTTTTTTGTATTAGTTGAAATGCCCAATATCAATATGACTGCAGTCGATATCGATACCTATACTGATATTAGGCCCTTCCACATTCTTGCTTGCACTCAAGTGCCTTAATGTATCTAAGGAACTCAGGCGCTTCCATGCATCTGTGCCCGTGTGCCTAACATGTGCGCAGTCCAAAGCTAACACTCTAGTGCTTACCTACATTAGTACTTGTATGCAGATCAACACTGACTACACTAATTCACCAGTGACAAGCATCTAGTGACGAGTTGTGTGGCAATCCAATGGTGAGATATGCTGCTACTCAAATACCAAAATGTGCGAACTCATGCTACACTCCATGTCTGTGTGATCTTATGTATTGATTTTAAGATGTATGTTTGAAGGATAATAAATTGAGCAATTTATTAAGAAAAATTGTTTGTTTGGGTGAGGTCCTAACTATTAGAGGGATTGAATCGGTGCATGATCCATGCACGTGCACAGAAAATAGTAGAGGGGCGCATGATATGCGTAGGAAGGAAGTTCGTGCATGCCTAATAGTAGTGGTTGTGAATGATGAACACTCATACGCTGATTCCAATAAGTGGCACCTAAGGTCACACAAATGGTTGTGCATGCCCACCGGTTTTATAGCCTTATGCCAGATTGATACACGATTAATACTCGTACATCAGTTTGCGCATGTAATTGGATTAGCCACTTTTTAGCTCATTTTTTTTTAGATTTTCAGAGAAAAAAGAGAGAAAGAGAAACATAAAATTTAGAATGCTTCTTTAAGTTTGCTCGCAATCTATGATTTTTGTACATAAAATTTATGCATGCATGCTATTAAGTTTCCTTTTATATTTAATTTGCGTGCATGTATCATATGCTATATTATTTCAAGAATTTGAAGGCTTGTGCCTAAGTTGATGAAAGTTTCTTGAAAATCCTGAAATTCATAAGTTGTTGAAGAAAGCCATCATGATTGTTTCTTTGATGAAAGAATTTGAAGAGAAACATTTGCATGTCTTTTATTTTTACAATAACCCATGAAAATCTCTACAGCAAAGTTGTGTCCTTTGATTTCCAAATTCTCAAAAAACACCATTATCTTGCAGAGTTTTATTTTATTTTAAAATAAACCATTGTAAAGAACTGATGAAAAGTACATATATTATATGTTATGATATTAAGATAAGGTCATATATGGCCCATCCATGGGCAATAATAGTGGGCAATACCCATGATACAGAATTGATATAAAAACAGCCCATCTACCGGTTTAAACAGTGAAGTATAGTCCTAGTTTATAGAGTAGAATGTAAATCGACTTTCATGTATTTACTTACTTGGTAAAGTTATTATTGGCCTATAGTTCATTTGTTTGTTCATTCATTATTTCCCCTGCATGTTTTGATGTCTATATTTATTGTTACATCCTCCATTTACTTGCTAAGTTTTTATCATAGAAGTTTGGACTGGTGGGAGTTTGAGTGGAGGATCGCGGGATTTTTAATACTTTATTATGTATTTGAATATATCATTGAAAATAGTGATATGTATAGTTGAGTACAATTGATGTGTATGATTTGATATAGCATGGCTATAGGGTCGTGTTTGAGTGGAGGATCACAGGATTTTTATTTCTTTATTATGTATTTGAATATATCATTGAAAATAGTGATATGTATAGTTGAGTACAATTGATGTGTACGATTTGATATAGCATGGCTATAGGGTCATATATTTGGATGGTCTCCCGTATGATTTAATTCACAGGGTTGTATGTTTTGATTTATAGTGGCAATATTATATAATTGAACAGGTTGGAAGATCTTGGAGGTCAATTGGAGAATATCTGACTCTATCCTGAGACAATTATCTTTTATACATGTTGTGAAATCACTAATCCAATCTTATGCAGTATTATGATTCCGGATTATGGGCTTAAAAGTTTATGTTTTTGTGATTCGAGACGTGACAACGTCCATTTGCAAACACCAGTGCCATGCATCGAGTACATCTAAACACACCTTCTCGATCAAGTAACTCGTGTCTTGCTTTGCATGAGTATGCATCCAGCCATACTTGGGTCCGCTGGCCAGCACAGGCCCAACGCTACCACATTTTCATGTCTGAATCCTATGGGGTTAATAAACCACCATCAGTAGCAGAAGATGATGTCCTTCTCGGCAGACTTCCCTTTCCATTCCACAAGGAACTCTGTCATTCAGTTCCTTTTGATTGAACCACAAATCTCATATAGCAATAATCATTGAAGTTTTCATTCAAAAAGAATTAATTTGCATTTCGGTTATAGAGACTCCACCTCTATGCCAAGTTAGGATGCCTCCACAGCAAGAAGCGTACGCAAAAGCTGCAGCAAAGTCACCCAGATAGAAAACTCACGCCTGCTACCACTTCACCCTTCTCCCTCTACACTCATGTTCAACTTCTCTCACTTTGGAAAGTCTCTCATCCTGTGAGGGGAAATGCAAATGAAGCATCACTGGTGCCCTTTTCCCCAAAAGGGACAGGTTTGCCATATCACGCTTCCAACCATCCTCCCATTGCTCGATGTCTTCCTTATGGTCATTGTACCTTGACTTAGACTAACTGGAAGAAGCAACATCATCCTTGATCATTCTATAACCCTCCAAGGTATCAGCAGCAGTAGCAGCTCTGATTTGATGAAGTTAGTAGGCATGGGGATGATAAAGTTTTGGTGGATGATATTAACTAAATAGAGAGACTAGAAAAATCTTTTTTTCCTTTTTCTGCCTCACTCCAACTCTTCTTAGGCCTATATTTCTCCATCCTCCAACATTAATCAAATCACATTTCCCACTCTATAATTATTGATGGTAATGATTTTGAAAACAATAGCGAAGAAAAAGATAAAACTAATGATATATTATGCAGGTCCATTACTTGAGATAGAAAGGGCACATTGGTATTTAACTAAGCACAGAAAAGAGAAGAAATGTCATCAATAACATTGAAAGGCATGGTGTCAAAAGATTTGATAACCTCCTATTATTTAGGCTTGCCCATAGAAAATTGCAGATCAGATTAAAGACAACATAAAATAGTCAAATAGCTAGTACTCAAGGTTTTGATAACGATGAAGGACCTACCAATGAAATCAAGATATCTTCATGACTAGCCAAGGTTCAAGAAAGGAGATATCAAAAGATACCTCATCAACTTCGTGTCCCAAAACGCATACACTTTGCCTTAGCAATGCCTTCAACAATTCCCTCTTGATATCTCGAAGTGCAGAATCCATGCTGTTGCAAAATAACGGATTAACACAAGAACTGTCAGTTCCATTATCATTGCCCAGCAACCTTGTGAATGCATTTCCCGCTTCTGTATCTTTGGAAGAGAAAGGCAAAAAATCCTCATCTTGAGACAACAGAACTACCACTTCTTGTGTATAGAAACTAAAGAGATCAGGACTTATCCTGTCGGGCTCGTCTGAAGCTACAAAACCACGTGAAGGTTCCGACATTACAAATGGAAAAAAACCTGCACTGGCATAGAAAACACATTTAAGCAGCAAATGTTTGTAGCATTCATAGCAAATCAAAATGAATCAGAGCAAATCTCTTGGAAAGATTCTGGCCTCTCTCAGAAGAAAAGGGAAAAAACAAGGCCATCAAGCAAAATCACGACAACAATATATGGCACACTGTGCACAGCAGCAAGACTACATGTCAGCCAACATTTGATCAAACAATATGCGCTCCAAAAAGATGATTCCATGTTTGAACACCTCAAGTTTGGCCAGGCACTAAAAGTCATTTGACAGTTTTGGTTGTTTAATGCCAACATACGGAGGAAAAAGATAGCTACTCAGGCAAATAAATAAACACTTAATGACATACAAAAAAAAAAGTGAAAAGCTGAAGTGCCCCAACATTAATCACTCTGATAAGCAACTGGCAACAATTGGAGCAAGTCATCCAAAATAAACATACAAACTAATTGTTAATATCATGCAGAGATATCCTTCCTTCTCTAATTTCTGCACAATTATAAGCATGCTTCACCAAAATCTCATTAATGATCCTTTCCAGATAATTAGAACCTTGTGTAAGACCATATATCAAGACACAACCAGATTCAGTAACCCCTGTGATTACCACTTACTATGTACAAGGTCATGGGTTGTGATTCACAATGATAGTCCTTAGATGAAATGCATGGTTTTCCTATCAAAGAAAGGAATAATAAAACGACTATGGATATCACATGCCATTCACATTGTTTTGATAGGAAAATAATGGAACAACTTTGCTACCACATCCCATACATATTATACCGCAATTCTGGTAAGTATTCCTTCAAACAACATCACGTTCGATCAGAGCCACAACACAAGGAAACATTGCTGCTGATTGATGAAAAATGTCATCAAAAATTGATGGAAAATGTCATAAAAATCTTTCTTTTGTTGGGGGTGGGGAGGGGGTTATAGAGTACATATAATACATTAGCATGAGGATATGATGACAAGTTCTTCAAAAGACAAAGTCAGATTTACCAAAATAAAAATTTAGATTACAAACATTTGCTTGAAAACAATTTGGATTCCAACCAATTTCTTTAGGAAAAAAGGCCGAATTATTAGTTACAGAAATTATGACACTGTTTCTCCAGAAAACAAAAAATTGCACAGCGGATCACTTCTTGAAATCCCCCCAAAAAAAAAACGCAAGAACCTGGATAAGAGGAAGAGGATAAGAAAGCAAAATAAGTATGGTTACCCACCAACCACTCTAATGGTAGCTCAACAGATTTGATTCAAGCCTCTTGATGATGAAAAGACATAAAAATAGGAAAAAGAAAGCAATGCAGATACAAGTGGAGAAAACCAGCACGGGGGATTCGGAATCACCCTATTTCCTTCTTTATTTTCACGTTTTCATAGTTCCACATTTACATCATTTGCTTAGGTGACTAAACGTCTTAATTGTGGACTAATGTAGTAAGCATAGATGCAGTTTCATGATTTATTTCATCTCTGGATATCTATCTTGCTATATTCTAGAGGACTAGTAAAATGAAATATAAAAGTGTAAAATGAGGCTTTAGAATCTAGAATCTTCAAGAAAATTCTAGAACAAGTAGAGTTTGTTACTAGGGACCTAAGTCAAAACAACTGGAAACCTAAAGATATGAAATAGAGTTGGGGAAACTTATATGGAGGAATATGACAGATGTATCACATAACCATACATAAATTGTTGTAGCTATGAAAGATAAAGCAATAAATTCACATATGCAATACAATAAAAGCACATATAATATCTATCATGGAGAAAAGGCAAATTGTTTCAGGTTGAAGGAAATTAAAAGGGGACATAGGCCAACAACGAGTTTTTGAAACAGTTTCCCTATTCCTGAATTGGCACAAACAGAGTGTCCGTGTCGCACAGCATTTTAGCTTTATCAAAGCTGAAATGAACTCTTCAGAGCATAGACAAAAAAAGCCAGTACCATTATTGATATCAATCACAGCCATAACGACATCGTACATATTGGACATTACATATAGTATCAAACATATCGAAAGCCAAAAAAAAAAACCTATAAATCATAGTCTAATATGGATATATCAGATTATACAGTGACATATCATAACACAATTCTGTCGTTAACATCGGGAAATATCGGTATTAGTAGAGCTCAACACATATAATCATTCCGTGCTTTAGAGGAATTTTGAGAGAAGGTATAGTTTGTGACATCTCTGAAATGCTGATCCAACAAATTTGAATTAGAAATGGATAAAACTATTTGTTTTAGAAAAATACCAACACTTCCTTCTGCAAACACTTTCGAATAAGCTAGAGTCAAGCATCAATTCTAGAAAACTGGGGCTGTGCCAAGCAGTCATTTGAATAAGGTACTTAAAGAAGATTTGACTGCACCTTCAACTTTCAAAATATAACCGAAAAGGGAGAAAAAATCATAATAGTCATGGGCATTTACATAGTTAACCACACAAGTAATGAACAATCCCATTAATAGGACACCAAGGGAGTGGCACTTGAAACTTTGTTGATGCAGTGTCATGCTTAGAATGTCATGGTCAGCCTATTAGGGTCTCAAGATCAGGAAATGACAAGTTTAATCAAATGGTACCGATGAGACAACACAACATAAAATATTAAGATCCTATTAGATGCCTAGATGGAACACTTTCCAGCAATCCGTACAGATTAACAAGTCCAATAAAATATCATAGATGATTAACAGGGAAAAAACAGAAAACAAGGGCATAAAAGAAGTATTGCACATTTGACAGTTCAAAAAAGTCTTAGGGATGGCAGAGATGGGCATAATTCTACCCATTCAAAGCCCATTTACTTGAAGATAAATAAACCCGCCCATTTAATGAGTTTCCATTCAACAGTTGAGTAACTCAATTGTAAATAAGGCCCAAGAAGAAACAGATGAAAACACTTATTACCCTTTTCAACAGAGAAATTCCTAATTTGTCGCCAAAACGGACCAAACAAGCACACTTTTCTGAGAAGTCGTTGGCAATATTTAGAGCAAATGATCGATAATTACGCACTTCTTGCGCACCATACTACTACTAGGGTACCTCTACTATAAACGGAGATAATGAGCGATTAAAGGGGTGGGAAAGCTGTTCAGGCGCGCGATTACGGGAAGATGAAAGTTCGGAAAATGGCTGCGAATTGCGATTTTCTGAGAGAGAGAAAACGGTCCGGAATTTCTCGGTGAAATC
>JAOVVI020016640.1:0-10834 GCA_028571085.2 Nepenthes alata
CTGATCCAAGCCCTCCATCTACAATTTAGTTGCAAAGATTAATTCTATAAGTTAATTGAAGCGCGTTTTCTCAACTATTAAGTCATCTCTGGTACCATTTTTTATGAGGATATTTGATTTTCTTGATTTCTAGACTAGGGGACTGGTGATTATGGAAAGAAATGAAAAAAATATAAACCAAGAATGATAGTGAGTGCTCCATTTTGAGAAGAAATAAGGTCTCCAAGAAAAATAAGACTCAATCAGGTGTTTTCATTTAATAACTTTCCCTTCCACTGATAAAGAAATTATACATGTAAATTTCTAGCCACCTTTTTATTGATTCCTCTAACAAAATCTCAGCAAAAGAAAAAAAAAGAGAATAATTTGATACGTGCTCCATGGCGGTGACGGGTAACCGACGGCGAGAAGATGATATTAAAAACGGAAGGGGAGATCAACAGATGAGGGAGAAGAGGTGAACGGCCGCGATGCTGTGAACCGAGGTGAGGGATAGACAGTGAGCAGGGAAATTAGGGGAAGAAGGGAAAAGGAGAAAGGGAAATCGAGAGAGAGAAGGGCAGAGAGGAGAGAGACGCAAAGAGAGTAAAATAGAGTGAGTAATCTCCTCCCCTACTTCCTTCCATTAACCAGTACATATATAGGAAATAAGGTAATTTGGAGGGACTTACTACCTATCTAACAAACTAAAGGGAAAACCTAAACTGCTAACAAACTGGGAAAAAGAATTAATACAGAGGGGACAACAGCACATGGGATGGGAAACAATAAAAGGCTGTAACATAATTGTTGATAATAAGAAGATACCTGCTACCTTTTTCCGATTGCCTGCTACGAGAGAAAAACTGAATTACCAGTCCCCGTGCCTCCCGTGTGATGCTGAAATGGAGTGTCTGGAAGAACGGTGGAGATTAACATTCATTCGAGGGCATACAAGCAGCCGCGAGCTCCTCCATTTTGCATGGTCCTCAAGTTGCCACACATTTTCTCTCCTGACGCTGCTTTCAAAGGATGAGTCTTCTTCTTCCTGTTCCACGATGACTTCTGCCCGCACACTTTCTCAGCTCTTCTTCTCTCTACGTTGCTCCTTCTCTTCTTTCATGGAGATAGCTATAATACTACATATCATTGATAATTATTTGCAACCCACTGTGTTCCAAAAAATATTACCAAAATGACAGGTCTTCGAATCTTATTTATGAATATGCTGCATGGAACAACTACTACAATTTTACGTACTGATTTACGGATATTCCTTAAACCAAACAATTCCAACTCTCTTTCTACTACAATTAGATTTAATTTATGCTTTTCGTAGGAAAATATATGTGAATAATAATCTGTTTGGTGGTCTATTATTAATATAAAGTTTATTTGGAAACCTTGGCTAACATGTGGCTGTAGTTTAGTGGTAAGAATTCCACGTTGTGGCCGTGGAGACCTGGGCTCGAATCCCAGCAGCCACAGACAGAGATTGTTGGTTTTTTTTTTTTCTTTCAGTTTCCCGGTATATTGTGGACTAAAAATTATAAAATTTTTTAGGTTAGTCGCAGAGCATTTTGATTTTTAAATTTTTTATTATAAAAAATAACATTTATATAAAAAATATCTGAAATGTAATAAAAAGAAATATTTTTTAAAAAGAATAATTGTCAATAAAAAAAAAAGCTATTTTGAACGACATGAATCGCTAATCTGTAATTGCAATTAAAAAATAACTAGTCAATTGATTGCCTGTGCTAAATTTACGTGACAAATTAGGTAGTCAAGATATCATAATCGGAGCGGGAAGCAAATACGAAGCTCTAAGCCCACAGACATCGTATAGAGTAAATACGAAGTCCAGGTGCCTCTCTCCCCGGTATTCAGCAATTTTGGCCGTACAACCGGACGGGACAAGGTAAGGGGGATGCCGTCACCTAATTTGGACGCGCTTTGATGTCTGCTTTTTCATTGCCGAAGGGGCAGCACATTCACGGAAAATCCCAATTTAATAATGATCGGATAGATAATACCTTATATTTATACACTAACAATACATTATTCTCCTTAGTTTGAAATGAAAGATTTTATAAAATAAAGAATTATCTATCATGGGTTTAAGTTGTTGCTATGAGACTTATCGATACAATTTATGGAGAGTTATCAGGGTACCCGACTGTGAGAAAAAGGGCCTGAAAAATTAATAACTTCAGAACCAATTCTTCATCAGTGAGTGACCAAATTAGTTGCAAAATACTTAGGCTCGATGGGGGAAAAATTGTGCTTTCAGAATCGATAAATGGTGTGGCTTCCTCAAGATTTTCTTTATCATTTCTGCAGCGTGATTACAACAGAAAATCGGTTCAGGATGCAATATGACAGTTAGCATCAGTTGATTTGATTGAATTGTGTAATACGACAAAGGTTGAGCATTGTTGTGCGACTAAAGATTTGAGGAGCGGTAGTCATCCTATGAAAATTATGTTGATTTCTTGTAGACAGTCATTCTTGTGTAGGTAGTGCAGTTAACGGTATGATATTTATCCCATTTGTAGAATTTTGCTCCCATATAGTGGTAATAGACTTCGGTATCACCTCTACTATGAGTGTGTTGAAACTGGTCCTATATCCCAGGTATGTGAAACTAATATTCAAGAGAGCAGTAGTGATGAGGCACACCTAGCAGTTGAAGTCCAATGCCATTATTTTTTGTTCGATGTCTCCATGGAGGGTCACTTGTGTTGCTGGACATGTTGATATGTTATCGATGTCTGTATGGATTAGGGTACTATGTCTAGTGATCATTTATTCTTTATCTTTGTTTAGACTTGAATTCATTGCACGTATTAGCTTTTCATAGAAGCCATGTGCTCCTTATGATGTTGAAACCCAAGTGCGTGAGCTGGCCCTTAAGGGTTATAAATGGTTCAAGAATAAGAACCATGGAGAAAACACTAAAATGATTGTGCGCATCAGTTTGCAAGTTTTGCTGTTTTTCATCTTGTTCTTTGGAGAGCTAGTGCGAATTGCCAACATTAAGAATGGAGGCAATGGCAACATGGTCAACCTCCCTGACCCACTTAATAATGCTCTTAGACCATTTTCACCTCATCTTGCCATTGTTGATGAATGTTTGAACTAAAAACTATTCAGGGGCTTTGTAAGCACTCCAACTGTTAGGTTAAGCATTCTTGAGATCTTAGAGGTCTTGCTCAAAATTAAAGTTTCTCAGCCAACTTGTGAGGAGGCCCTGTTTGTGGCAAGCTATCATGGATGCACAAGATTTGTGGAGTTGTTCATGGGTTCTGATTTGATTCGGCCCCATGTGTCGGTGCATGCTCTTATCGCTGATTCAGGCAAAATGGCTCTTATGATCTGTGCAAAAAGTAAGAGAGACGAGTGCCTCTGAGTACTAGCAGCAGCTATTGCTTATTTTGGCTTGTTGAACAATGTTAGCTTATCTGTAGATTTAATTATTTGGACTAATAGGTGGTTACTCAACTTCCAATAGGAAGTGCTGCAAATTCTGAGGGCCAGAAAAGTCCTGCTGCTAGTGGTATGGACAGACATAGATCTTGACCACCAGGATGATAATGGCTCCATAGCAATAATGGTTGCTACCTCAAAGGATCATGTTGAAGCCTTTCAAGTTCTTGTTTATGCTGGGGTTGACGTGAAGCTGTACACTAAATTTGGTAAAAGTGTGATTACTTTATTGGAACTTAGCCAGAAGTAGGACCAGTGTAAGCAGGGGGGCTTGAGTTTGCCCCAGACAGCAGCAGTACTAGAGGATTATGTGCCTCGTACGGTGCTGCATAGCACAAAGGCTTGGATGTAGTGAACCTGTTAATGAGTAAGGGCTATAATGATAACATTCTTGCCGAAAATTGCCACACACCACTCAAGCTGGCAGCAAGAGGTGGCCATGGATAGGTGTGTGAGCTCTTAATTTCAAGAGGAGGTTGATGCGATGCTAAGAATTCAAAGGGGGCAACTGCTCTTCTACTTGCAAGGAGGTTTAGAGGGATGAGAAACTACATCGAACGCGTGATTCTGGATGAGCTATTGCAGAAGCTAATGTTAGGTAGTTTAACAGCAATCACAATTTACTATGAATTGTGCTTGTTCAATCTTGAGGATAATATTCTCTTGATGGGAAGGATAATATTACAGACCATATTGATACAATTTATAAAAAGTTATCACCATACCCGATTAGAAGGACCCAAAAAATCAGCAACTTCGCAACTTTTGGGATTGCAAATTAAATCTATTATATGAATTATACTGATAAATATGTTAAATTATTATTTATTATTTTACTGACGTTTGCTTCTATTTTAGTATCACATGATGCTATTATTCCCTTTCTGTTAGCTATTCTGTTTGGTGCCAATAGAATTAGGTGGAGTGTTATTATATGTACCCGATAGTCGCTATAGTAATAAAGAAGAATATAATTTTCTCTTTTTTCGAGTCTCTTCGCCCTCTCTATCACTCTCCCTCTCTGTCATTCTCTCTCTGTCACATTCTCTCCCTCTCTTCCCACCTCTCCCTCTGACTCCTTCTTTTTCCTCTGTTTCCTTTGTCAGAATTCTTTTCACCTTTTACTCTCATCGTCTTCGCCTTCAATTTACAGGTTGCCGCATTGAAGCACGTAACAACTGTAAAAATAATTTTTCATATAATATAGAATAAAATAACGCATAAAAAAATTTAAAAATAATTAAAATATCAATTTAAAATCCACACGAAACACGGGTTTCACATAACTGGTTGCTTGTTTTACAAACTTGTAAAAGGAACTCTATGGTAAAGGGCAATTATAATTTTATCAAGCCATTAATATATATGTTGAGGGTAATCCTTTTTCTTTTTTTTCATGTTGAACAGATGTGGATGCTTTTCCCACCATTAATTGAACTACTTCGCATAAGGGCAGCAAAAGCCGTTCAACATGAATTATTTCCCAGTCGTTTTAGATCCCGAGAATTCTCTTGTCAAACCCACTGTCCAGATTATTATTCGGCGGGGAGGAGAGACGATTTGATGTTTTGGTTGAGTCTGAACGACCAGGAGAAATGAAAACAAAAAGGGAAAAGATACGAAACGAGCCATCAAGCGGATCCTAAGCAAGGGAAAAGAGAATCCTGTAAGGAGTTGCTGGCCCCAGCCTTTTCCTCTCTCCATTGCTGATTAATATACACCTAAAATGTGAATTATAACTTAAATTATCAAATTTTTTATCAGAATTTTGTACACCATAATAATAAATAATAGCTTAAATAATACGACACTAACTTCTCAAAATATCCTCCGATGGGTCAATAAATTATTCAAAAAAATATGGAATGTGGGCGAGATCATGAAAATGAGAGAAAAAAAGAAAAATGGAGGAATTGACTATACATTGTGCGGAATATACAAGTTTGTTAGAGAACTTTGTTCCATTCTTAATTTCTGTCCTCTATCGCTTTTTTTTTTTTTGAAAAAGTGGATAATTTATAACCACACCATCAATTAGTAATAGTTTTCTGAATAGAAAGAACTGGCCACGATCTAAGTAGTTAGACCACTTAGAAACCGATTAGTTCAACTACTCTTTTGTACGTTTTGATTGTGAAATTTTTTGAAGGCAATTTAACTAATAGTAATTAATATTAGCTAAGAGATTATCATTTGAACTAACTATTGAGTATATAAATATTTTGCTTGGCTTGACCATTTGGTTGAATTAACTGCTTGACTAAACAGCCAAATATCCAACTATTCGGGCTTAGAATACAATCCATTTATCAGCGATTCGGTCATTCGACTACTCAATTGTCCATTTATTCGTATAAAGATTTGGTCAATGTATGATTATATTTTTTAAACTTGGATCTATTGAATTAGTTAATAGTTTCTTCTTTCTTAGTCTATTATTCTTGAGCTAGTTATACTAACTGATCGAGTCAACCCTATTAAAATTATACCCAGCACTACTATATTTTTAGTCCCCCCCCACCCTTTATCCTTTTTTTCATGCATACAAGGACCGAGCATAAGACCCATAAAAGGGCTTTGATCTAGATAAGTTGATTACTAGCCCTATGCAGCATAAATAACAGCTTGATTTGATACTCGAGTCCATTGAAGTACTCAAAAAGAGTGCAACACATTTCTCATGACAATTACCGTTTCTAAGATTATGAGAAGATTCATTAATTAGTGTTAAGCAATTGATACAGCCGGTCTATGATCTGTGTTGAAAGCCATAACTATGTCCAATCGACACCTGTGCCAAATTCACATTTTGGTATTATAAGAGTCACTTTCTAGTATAAAATACATGTTACATATTGTTATATAGATATCTAATGATCTTTGTCCGTTAAGAAAAGTTAATGTGCACTTGTCGGACTATTTAGAGTCCCACTTACCTCATATACCTCATTGGTAAAAATATTTATTTGCTCTATTCTTATTTTTAAAGCCCAATCGAAAAGAAAAGTAAAGAAAAATAAATATTTTATAAAAATTGTTATGATATTATATTATGGTAGCTAATAAATAAAATATATAGGGAGAGAGATTATGCATGACATATCTATCATATTACTTTCTTAAAGAAATATTTAAACGGTAACATTAGCATGATTGAGCTCCTTGCTTGGCTTGAGAGCCATATTCCACCGTCCATTCCTTAGGACAATTTTAATAACGAAGAATATTTTCTTAAAAAAAAATAAATAAATAATATTTTAACAAGATTTCAAAGATATTTGTCCTCATTGATATTGGTATCTTTTGGGCCCCACAACAATTCCCATCAATTTTCTTTTTTTGAGAAAGATTTTCTTTGGACGTGACGCAACGCCAAGGCCTCTAATTTACAAACTAAATTAATTAATTCATATGACCGTGCATATTATATTAGCAATATGGCATATTTATTGAGTTTATCAATTTAATATTATAATAAAAATGAGTGGAATGGGAATGTGAGGAGAGAGAGCAGCTTTTGCTTTATAAAGTAGGCTGCAGCTGCTGCTTTTGTGGTGCTTAAGTGGTTGGGCCGGACCGGACCGGACCGGACCGGACCGTCTGACCAGGATGACAGATTTGGGATGAGTAAAGCAGACCCCAACGCACACAATTTGAACAAAAGGTCACGATAGAGGAATTTTTTTAATTAATTAATTCATTAAAATAGATAAATTAATAAATATTATATTTTGGGTGTATTAAAAAAATATTCGCTATTAATTTCAAAAATACTTTTTCGTATAATAAAAGTGAAAAGACAAATATTCATCCAACGGAATTTTCGCGAGCATCTAGTCATCGCCAATCTCGAGCCATCGAGATTCTCAACCTCTTTATTCGATTTTTATAATAAAATACAGAAGAACATATGTCTTTGTTTTTAAAATTTTTAGATTTTAATTTATTTTTAAATTTTATTTTATTGATAAATTCTCTGCCATACTTTTTTCAAATAATGTTAGACAGGAATTTGAGATGTTTTGTAAATTTATCTTTTCTTAAAAAATTACACGAAAGATTGGTTAAATTTGATTTTTCAATTAGAAAATTAAGAAGACGATAATTTTGTTTTGAAGCTTATTTTGAAGAAAATTTAAAATTAAAGTATTACATATGGTTTTAGAAAATATTAATACTGATGAATATGGATTTTCAGTGATTTAGCTTACAAATAAGATTTCAGAATTTGTAATCAGAAAGGATTATTTTAGAAAGTTGTAAGTATTATTTCACGCCGAATTCTAATAATTTTTCTAAAAAATATTATTCAGTATATAAAAATTTAAGTTTGCCTCTATTTTTTTGGGGTATAAATGATTTTTTCTACACCTTGAAAGCATAAAAATACGATAATTAATATGGTGAAACAGTAATATTATTACAATATTTTGGTTATCGTATAAGGTTTTACAGCAAAAAAAAAGAAGGTGGTTTTTTGATCCTTTAAATCTACTGTCTTCCTCAGCTAAGAACGACTGACAGATAAATCCACAAAAATCAGGGATAAATTGCAGCTAAATTGACCCTAAGAGTGCTTAACGAATACTAACAGCTACCATGCTAGATTTCGATTTAGTTTAAAATCGTGGGATATGATTAATTGGAATAGAAAATTCTAAAGACGCCCATTTGCAAAACCCGAATGCATGATTGAAGGAATTTTCTTTCCCTTTAATTTTCCAGCCCTTCTTTTGCAATGATATTGAATTGGCCAGTATTATTTTACATTATATATATTCTTTGCTTTTCCTTTTACCAAGCTAGTAGCAGGCAAGCATGTTTGCCTTGCTTTTTCTCTTTCCCTCACTCTCTCTCTCTCTCTCCCCCATCAAAGGCTTCTCTTTCCACTTGCCTGGGCCTGACTAAAACGTCTGTGTGATTGCACTCATTGTATGGGAAGCACGAGCTGGTGTACTAATTGGCTTCTGTTGTCACAATCCCACAAAATTTGAAGAAACCCAGTTCTTGTTTTCCTCGATGTAGCTGTTGAATTCATCAAACTGCTTTCGCCGGTTTCCCTCTTCAAGCAGGAGCGGGTTTTGGCATTTGCGCAACAGGTGTTTGATGATTTTCCTCAATGGAAATAAGAATCAGAAGTGTTCTGGCGTTGGGCTTTGTTGAAGTTTTCTTCTGTTCATGGGTTTGTGCTTATGGCTTGCTCTCACCAAAAGGCGTCAACTATGAAGGTAAATCAAACTTTCTTTAACGTCCTCATATCGATCATCTATCAAGTAGCTCCTTCATGATCTTCTGAAAGATGGAGCTAGCGTGTGGAATATTGGAGTATGAGTAAGCTTAATCTTCTTTGTCGTCTTCAGTGCAAGCTCTGATGGATATCAAAGCTTCTTTGGTGGACCCACACGGCGTTCTTGATAATTGGGATACAGATGCTGTGGATCCATGCAGCTGGGCTATGGTTACTTGCTCTCCGGACACTCTTGTCATTGGCCTGTAAGTTTTCTCACTCTGATTTCTTTTTCTGTTTGTGTACATATATATATATGTACGCACACTTTACCAAATGCAACGAGTTACGGGCTGTTCTATTCGAGCTCCCCCTGTTGATAAGGGCGTTCCAAATCTCAGCAACTTTAATTTCATACACAAGAGTCCCCTTATATTATAGTATACTTTATATTCCATCGAACTAGATATAAATTACCCATGGAAGCACAAAAACATTGCTGCATGTCTATACGTGCCGAAAAATATACACTGAAAATTTAAGTTGAGCTTTGTAGTTGGTAATGTTTTTCAACACGTCGTAAGAGTAACACTGCTCGATTATAATCACTCTTTCTGTGACTGGGTCTTGTGGAACACCAAGCGAGGCAGATCTGCCTGATTGGGGATAGACTGGTTTTAACCAATTCTATCATACGCTAAACGAACTATAAATCAACGGCCTTTTAATTGGGCAAGCTGTTTGGGTGATATTATTAACTGTTATAGTAGTTCCTCAAACAAGACTATTTCTAAATATTTATCCGATATATATATATATATATATTTCTAAATATAACTAATAGTCCTACGCAAAGTTTAGTCTTTTCATTGGAAAGCTTTTAAACGACCCCAAATGCCTTTCGAACTGTATTAAATTCTACTTTTAATAACTTATATAGTTTCTGAAAGAACGTCCTAATACGTAACAGCTTACATATTTTCTATAAATTCATAGTTCAAACTACACTCATATGTAACATATTTCTCATTTTTATATGAATTTGTGTACCAAAAACAATAATATCTGGTATATATATATATATACTTTATTTATTTACTGCATTAGAAAATTATAATATTCTAATCTTTTTTAAAACAAATAGAATAGTAGCTGAAAAACTTAGCTCGGACATATTTCAAAAAATTTACTTGTCAAATTCTTTTAGTTAATACACATCAAAAGTGATAAATTTTAATTCACTAATGACCTAGAGGTATTAGTTGTTGTACCAACTGCTTCTTTCTCCTCCTTTCCTTCATTTGTCTCTCAATCCTTCCCTTCCCTCTTATTCCACCTTTAATATTCCTTTCCCTACAAGAACAACTGCCTCTCACAAAGATTTTATTGTGAGTCTTTTTGTTACGTACCCGTTACCCATTACCTCTTCCCCATTACCTGTTTCCCAATTACCCGTTCCCCGGTCCCATATATGTATATTGACTTGCGGATAATGGAAAGGAAGGAAAATATTACTTTCTTACTCTTTCTCTCTCTCATTTCCCTCTTCCCTCTCTCTCTCTCTCCCGCTTTCCCTCCTTCTCTTGCGCAAGCTCTCTTCTCCTCTGCCAGAACTCCCATTCCCTTTCACCCCATCGATCAAACCTCAACCAGCCGCCATGGAGCCCGTATCATTTGGTGCTCTCATTGAGAGAAAAGCAGATGAGACGATGGCCGAGGAACAAGCCCTCGAAGCGCTGGAAGCTGCTGTGGCAAGGCTGTCGAAGGAGATGAAGAGCCTGGTAGGGACCGTCCACCGGCAAACAACGCTAATTCAACGACATACAGAACGACTCACCTCTTTTTCTTCCACCGCGGCACAGATTCAGTCTTCCATGGCTGAAATCCATCACTCTGTGGCCCGAATCGAACAACAACGGAGCGAACACCATTCCCGGTCGTCTACAAATTTCCGCTTCGATCGAACACCATTCCCGGTCGTCTACAAATTCTGCTTCGATTGTCATCCCGTCCTCTCATCTTCGTCTGCCTGCCACAGAAATCTCACATTTCTATTCAATCCCTAGCCTACCAGAAATGACGAAGGAGTTCCACGAGTTGCAGACGACTGTACCGCCACACGCCGACTGGCCGAGTGCT
>JAOVVI020016641.1:0-10834 GCA_028571085.2 Nepenthes alata
GTCCAGGAAACGTGAGGCCCAACCCAGGAAGTAGCGGCCCAAACCGCCTACATGGACCAAAACTCGAAGCAGCCGACATGGCGGCCCAACGCCCACAACCAATCAGTACTTCTTGCAACTCATTAATGTAGCTATGATAATAGGCGCGAGGTAACACGAACAAACCAATGAAAGGAAAGTCAACTCTACAAGCCGCAGCTCGCGCCGCTTCCTACGATTGGCAAACCAATCCCTACGCAAGGAGCAGAATAGGTGTGGCTAGCAATGCACGACGGTCTCATCGCTACCACAAGGCGACAACAGATATCACCGATCGCCACCAGCGGTCAATGGCCGGCAAATCCCTACAGACAGGTTTCTCGCACTCAACGCTCCACTGCTTAGAGCCTATAAATTCTCTCTCCTTCTACAGGAGAGGGGATCGGATCCAAAATCCTTAATGTACGCCTGGGCTTTGAGACATACACTCCTTGAGTCCCTACTCTCTGACTTACGTTCAACACCCATCCTTCACAGCCTTTCACGGGCTACCAGAGTGAGCCACCTATTGCGGTGCATTCCCGGGAGCCAAGCCTCCCACCAAATGCTCATCAACTCTCATACTCTCACATTCATGCACTCCCACCACACACTTAGCATACTTTCGCGCACCTTTGAATGTGTGTTCCTTTTCGTTTATTACGAGAGGTTATTGACTTGAGCGCTGGAGTATTTTTGGGGAGAGAAATTTCACTGACTTTTGACATCTTGTTTGTTAGTTTATATTGTGTAGGTTCCAGATTAACAGCGACGGAGACCGAACCCGCTCGTGATACCCTCCCAGTGACAAGGAATTTGAATAATCCCTAATTCGTACGACAACCAGAGACCCGAAACACAATATTGGTGTCGTCTATGGAAACACAATAAAAAGTCTAGCGTCTCCCCTAAACACTCACTCCTTCACACCAAGATGGTCAACACTTGGGTACAAGCTGACGCCCTCGCCAGAGATGTTGCTGCTCACGGCGATGACCCGTCAGTGAGTAGCTGTGCCAATGTTTGTCTATAGCCAAACGTTCACCAGTTAGCCGTCAAAATGGACGACATGAGGCTAATGCTTCAGGCCTTTTGCACTCGAATGGGCACGCAATGGATGGGGGCTCCCCCAGCATCTCAAGTGTCATCCTCTAGGTGGGGAAGGCATTCAGGGCATCTCGAACTGGATTGCGTCGCAAACTGGCGGACATCTCAAACGATTCATGAAGGGTTCAGGGCAGACCCTCGCAGCCTCAGAAGGCGAGGCGTGCAAGCCTTTGAAGAACCATACGGCCGCTGGCGTGATCAGCATGATCTTAACTGTGTCGACTAAGAGTAGCTGGCAAGTGTAGCCTGAGCAGAGTTCTAGCAACAAGAGAGCAAAGGTAGGGGATATGAGTGATATCATTAGCTTTAACAGTGAGAATATGACTCATGTAACATTCTCCCATTCTGATTCCCTTATTGTATCTACTCTTATTTCAGACGGTACGGTTGACTACTAACTAAAATAAATCTTTATTGATAATAAAAGTTCTCAAAATTTATTGTATCTTGATACTTTCTTTAAACTTGGATTGAGGCGAAGCCAAATGAAAGCGGCCGATGGCTCTCTGTACGGTCTGGACAACGAACCTGTACCTGTGTAGGGAGAAATTCAGTTAGAGATCACGATGGAAACTTACCCACATGATGCGACGTGAGAGCTAACATTTTTTTGTTGTCGATCTACCGTCCGTCTACATTGCCATCATGGCCAGACCATTCCTCACGTCCTTCGGGGCTATTACTTCAATTCCTCATCTAATGATAAAGTTTTTGACCCTGTACGACGTGAAAGAGATACTCGGTGACCAGGTGATGGGGCAAGCGTGCTACTTATCCCAAGTCGCTCCAGCGGTGCTGGACGGGAACTTGGATCTCCGTGATGAAACCATGCTGTAGCAGGCCCAATCAGGCAAAGCAACTGAAGTGGCCCCTCTAGACCCTGCCGAGCCGGAGAAGTGCGTGCACATCGACAGCTCTCTCACTGTGACCAACCGCGATCGGCTCATTAGCTTCCTCCGGAAGAACTCTGACGTGTTCGCATGGGTCCCTACCGACATGCTCGGGATACCGACCGGAGTGATGGTCCATAAATTGGGCCTCAATTTCGTCACAAGCTCATCACGTAAAAGCACAGGAACCACTCTATCGAGAAGCTAGTAGCTATAAGAGGGGAAGTGAAGAGACTGTTGGACACCAGATTCATTAGAGAGGTCTAGTATCAGGAATGGCTATCCAACATCGTGCTCGTGAAGAAAAGTAATGGCAAGTGACGGGTGTGCGTGGACTTCACCGACGTAAATAGAGCATGTCCTAAAGATAGCTTTCGCTTCCTCGGATCAATCAATTGGTGGATCCTACGTCCAGGCATAAACTCCTGAGCTTCATGGATGCCTACTCAGGCTATAACCAAATCACAATGGATCCAGACGATGAAGAACATACCTCCTTTATGACTGACCAGGGGACATACTACTACAAGGTTATACCCTTCGACCTTAAAAATACCGGGACAACCTACCAACGTCTTCTGAACAAGATGTTCGACGTCCAAATCAGAAGAAACGTGGAGGTATACGTTGACGATATGCTCATCAAGAGTATAGTAGCCAAAGACCACATTCACGACCTACAGGAGACCTTCCAGGTACTTCGGGCTCATAGGATGAAGCTCAACCTGGCCCAATGTGCTTTCGGGGTGACCTTCGGAAAGTTCTTAGGCTTTATAGTGTCCAAACGTGGCATAGAAGCAAACCCAGAGAAGATCAGATCCATCCTTGACATGAACCCTCCACGGACCGTGAAGGAAATTCAAAAGCTAACAAGACAGCTAGCAACCTTATCGCGGTTCCTAGCTAAGTCCGCGGAGAAATACTTGCCCTTCTTCAAGGCGCTTAGAGAAATAAAAGCGTCTAGATTCCAATGGACGGATGAGTGTGAAGAAGCATTCAAAGAGCTAAAGGCGTACCTTGTTAGCCCACCTCTCGTGAGTTCACTATTCGCGAGCGAGGACCTCTACCTCTACCTAGCCACGTCTAACACGACGCTCAGCTCAGTGCTCATCAGAGAGCACGAAGGCATGCAGCGACTAGTATACTATGTGAGTAAGGTGTTGATGGATGTGAAGACTCGCTACCCGCACACAGAAAGGATAGCACTGACCCTTATCTATTTGGCGTGGAAGTTGAGTCCCTACTTCCAAGCTCACCGGATCGTCATTCTAACGGATCAACCCTTGAAGTCGATCCTACAGAAGTCAAAGACCTATGGATGGCTAGTCAAGTGGGCTTTAGAGTTGGGAGAGTTCGACGTGGAGTTTCGGCCACGACCGGCCATTAAGGGCCAGGCTCTGGTAGGTTTCATCGCCGAAATCGCAACCCCAACTCAAGACGCCCCACACAACTCGAGGAGCTTGGACGCACTGGATGGTCCCTTATGGATCCTAAATGTCAACGGATCATCCACCCAGACAGGCAACAGAGTTGGAGTCGTTCTTAGAACTCCGAACAGGGCAAAAATCAAGTACTCTATCGCGTTGACTTTTCCCGCCATCAATAACGTGGTAGAATACGAAGCCTATCTTGCGGGACTTCGTCTTGCAAAGGTGTACTTTGCCAAGTCGCTGGTCGTACGCAGCGATTCGGAGCTAGTGGTCAATCAAATCCAATGAGCATTCAAAGCATCAAACCCTCAGCTCGCAAAGTACCTAGCAAAGGCAAATGCCCAGGTCCAGGCGTTCAAACGTTTCAAGATCAAACACGTACCCAAAGCCAAAAATTGGAAACTGGTCAGTTAGCAAGGGACGTAGCTATAGAGTCCCCGGATTAGTATGCCAAGAGCCTGCAGGAGATACTGGCTGCTCCTAGTGCGGGCGGTCCGGATTAGGAAGCATTGCAGGTTAACGAGAGTGACAATTGGATAACCCCATACCACAGGTATTTAACGAATGGAACGTTTTCTATGAATGCAAATGAGGCCAAGAGGATTAAGAATATAAGAGGCTGGTACACAATTCTCGATGGTAGGCTATACCGGCGGGTGTATTCCACTCCCTTCCCAAAGTGCCTAACTCCCCAGGAAGCCGAGTACGCACTGAGCGAAGTCCACCTCTGCGTTTGTGGCTCATATATCGAAGGAGAAAAACTTGCTTTCAAGATCATTCGACAAGGTCTTTTCTAGCCCACGATGAAGCGGGACGCCCTAGAATTCTTGAAGAAGTACGAAATCTATCAGGTTCACAGGACCATGGCTCGTCTGCCTCACACGGAGCTGCACAGCCTTCAGTCCCTATGACCGTTCGCGCAATGGGGGTTCGACATCCTTAGACCGTTGCCCTTGGCCTGCGGGCAAAGGAAGTTCCTTATTGTCAGCATGGACTACTTTACCAAGTGGGTGGAAGCGGTCCCTCTAACACGGATCACCAGCAGAATGCAATGAAGTTCCTCCGCCAGAACATCGTTTGTCGTTTTGGGATTCTTGAGGTCATAGTAATTGATAGCGGAACCCAATTCACTGGCAAACGATTCGCCAAGTATTTTGCAAGCATGCACATCAGGCTGGTTCATACGTCTGTGGCATACCCACAGGAAAATAGACAGATCAAAATCACCAACCGAATAACTACTACACGGACTGAAGACCAAGTTGGAGGACGTAGAGGGCTCCTGGGTCAATGAGTTGCCTCCGTACTCTAGGCATATCGAACAAGCCCGTGGGAACTAACGAGGGAGACGCCCTTCAATCTCTGCTAGGAGGTTAAAGCAATCGTCCCAATCGAAGTGGCACTGCCCTACCTATGGGTCAAATGCTTTGATCCGGCCACCAACTCCTAGAGACTCGGGGAATGCCTTGACTTGCTCTTGAAAGTTTGTGACGCGGCCCACCTTGTGACAACAGCCTACCAGAAACGTATCATACGATACTACAACACGCAGGTGAAGGTACGCCTGCTCGAGGTTGGAGACCTGGTCCTCCGGAGTGTAGAGGCCGCGGAAAATTCCTCAAGAAGGAACAAACTCTCCCCAGGCTAGGAGGATCCTTTCCACATCCCAGTAATCCTATGGAATGAAGCGTACAAGCTACACACCCATGACAGCAAGTTGGTCCCATGGACCTGGAACGTCGCCACCCTCAGGAAATATTATCATTAAGGCAATGCCAAACCCAGGTAAGGCAAGCATGCACAACATGAGGAGTGCTTGTACATGTATTGTGTTTACATTTCATAAAATTGATCATTTTTACAATTTAGTGTGTTCATTCATATAAGTGTTTGCATACATGACATTCTAAAAAGTAAAATTACTTAAACTGCCCCTAAATCGGGAGAATTTTCATCCATCCATAAAACAAATCCTTGGCTTTGTGCCAAGCGGCCCGAAAGCATCCATACACCAATCTCGACTCCGCATCGACAGGCCCTAGGGGGCCCTTCAATCATTTGCTCCTTGCCAAGCGGCCCGGAAGCGGCCATACCCCAATCTCAACTCCACGTCGAAAGACCCTAGGCGACCCGTCAACCCTTGGCTCCGTACCAAGCGGCCTAGAAGCGACCATACCCTAATCTTGACTTCGTGTCGAAAGGCCCTGAGCTGCGCCTCAATTCTTGGCTCCGTGCCAGGAGGCCCTGAGCGGCCCTTGAAACCTTGGTTCCATACCAGGAAACCCGTGCGGTCAAGACGTTAGGCATGGGGGCTTTCAAAGTTTCCAACGTGAGGCCGTCGAAACCTTAGGAGGCAAGAAATACAGGCGTGTGGCGACCTTCTTTCGAAGAAGAGAGTACCCTCAATCTACGATGGTCGTGGGTTAGGACCACGTACACAAGAGCGACGACGCCTTGAGTACGCCCAAGCACCTAATGCAAGTATCGTGTGCAAAAAGGCCTTCAACTCAAAGTCGGGGTGCTATAGCCTGAAAACCTAGCTAGCCCTTGGTGTGGCTCCACTGGGCTTACGACGACGTCCACTTTACTAAACTTAGCTTCCCATTAAACGTGTGAGATACGACGACATCAACAACGAGTACAGCGTAAAAAGGCACCGGATTGGAGCCTTGACGACAATATCTTTACAAGTTCAACCGTTAAAATAAGAGTTACGATTTTAAAAATTATATCGTACACTCAGAGACACTAAATGCAAGAAACATTGCTACTCTTCATTCATTATATCGACAAACAGCAAAAAGAAAAGGAAGCTATACAAAAGCAAAGCTGTCCCTATGGGTCTGGTGGGACTGCCTCCTCAAGGAAGTTCCTCAAGCGAGAGCTATCAGAAACCCCGTCATTCCTTGGATGAAAGACGCCCTTGGAGACACTTGGAACCACGAGGGACGCAATCTTGCGGTACAAGCGGATGCCATCCCATAACCCGGACTGAAGTGTAAGGCCCAACTCCTCCAGAGTGAGCCGCCGCGTCATGTCTGAGAAATGGCGGAAGATGTCGCCCTCTAGAGTGGTGGTCAATCTCCCCAGCTACTCAACCTTCTGCCTTAGACGCATGGCTTCCTGCGCCGGTTGCCCATTCTCCTCATTCATATAACCATTCTCCTTCAGCCGACCATTCTCCTCCTTCAGCTGCTTGTTCTCCCCCCCAATTGCTCATTCTTCCCGGAGAGCGGCGATTTCAACTCCCGTGCGTTGGGCAGTCTCCTACTTAGACTATTCCCTAACACGGCGAAGGTATCCGCACAGTTAAGCAACCACCGCATCAAGAAAGTTGACCTCCCCAGCGACCTGTAAGGAAAAACATAATATCATAAATTCTCAATGATCTAGTCAACAAAGGAATGCTCAATTCGGGACGATCATAACTAAGTAAAGGGTGCATCTAGACGACAAGCTTCGTCTCCTGGTGCAAGCGAGCTCAGGGGCTCTGTGCGTTTAGCTGCGACTCCCGCAGAGTTAGGAAGATCTAGAGCCACGGGTGATAGAGAAACGCTTGGGGGCTCTGGCTCCTAAGCCATCCCTGCCACGACAGTCTCTTGAGTCAGACCAGTACCAGGCAGACTAGCAACCCATCCGGCTTCAACTTCCTCCCCGTCGACGGTAGCACTCTCCTAGACGCATGCATCCAAAAGCGGCCTAGCAAGTGATCAAGCACGCTCTAGAGTCCCTAACGGACCTGGCACGGGCTCCAAAATGCTAGTTCCCTTAGCCTCCTCAGAACCTACCACGTCAATCTCCACGACCGTCACACCCATAACAACCGCCTCTTGTAACTTTAGGTCAACGAAAGGACCCACAGGGGATTCTCCCTCGGAGTGAAGTTCCACCATAGGAACGCCATATTCAGCAAGCGCCATGGTAGGAATAGGCAGATGCTCGGCCGCTTCCTCTCGCAGCTCAATGTCCGACGCTTACCCTGGAACGGGACTCATGGCACGCGCGACTGGTCCTGCAGTGAGCCTCAACCTCTTCATCAGATGACGCCACCAGCAGTGAGCAGCTCTCCTTGGCATTTTCCCCCGATAACTCTCGGAGGACAATGGCCCGAGATTTCTTCTTCTCTAGGCCAGTGACGGCCCATCCAGACTCAAGACCCTACTTGGTGGAGGCAAGTTTTCCATAGCACGCATCTGGACAAAAAAACCTACCGTTCTAGCACGATGGACAGTAATAAATAAACCACATAGTTAAGTAAAAATGTTTTATTATGTAATGTACTAATAAACTCTTTCTACAATATGAGGCAGCCAACAGTCGTGGATTACAACTAGCTGCCCTCACTGGGCCCTGGAGGATCCAGAGTCGCGTACTCTGTCACGTCCACATGAGTTTGGGCGCCTGAGTTTTGAGAATCTAGGACGCCAATGTGAAAGTTTTGCTCCTCCAACTTGTCTAGCCTTCGGTTGAGACGAATATCATCCTGGAATCTCCCTTCCAGTGCAGAGGCTACCGCCTCTTGCATGAACCTCAACCTCAACGCGACCTCTAACCGCGCGCATTTCTCGCTAGAGTGTGCCCAAAATCGCTCGAAATCCTCCTGAAGAGCCAAAATGCAGTTCCAAGCCTGGATGTTGGCGCCGGTAAGCCTCGACACCCTTGCTTCTGACTCTGCCCACACCCTCTCAAAGTGTACGGCGTGAGCCCTCGTCTGCTCAATCTCTCCAACTGTAACTTGCACCCTAGCCTCGAAGTCTTGAACTGCCCTAGCGACTTGGTGGAGCGTGGGATCCACCGTTCTGGGCCTTCAGTACTGGGAGGAGGTGGAAGACTGATCAATCTTAAAGTTCGATGGTGCCCTCAGAAATTGCATTGGTCCCACGACAGAGGACTTTGAGTGACAGCCTTCTATTACCGTAGCCTGTGCAGCATCATTGCGGACCCTTGAGGCATGTGTGTCCCCTGCGGATTCACCCAAGGACAACTCAGATTCTCACGAGGATGATGATCTTCCATCAGTATCGAGAAAAAGCAAGGATAGCACACGTTTCACACTATCGAAGTCGCCAAGGGACGCGAAGTCCTTGGAGGGATTTCAGGCACTTAAATAGCCAGAAATCTCCTAGTGAAACGGCATTGCCCAAAGGAAGAAGCGTTTCAAGAGGGAGCCGACAGGCTCCTCCCACGTGACAGATTTTTAAATCATCGTACCTTTTCAAAGCAAGTCATTGTGACGCGGCGCTCTATGATCTCCCACGCAATTAATGAGTCAGATAATCCGATGGATGTGACGTCTGCTAGCGGCGTTTGATCTCCCAGGGCAATAGATGTCAGCGATCATTTTTCGTCGTGTCCTTCTGTCAACGGTTAGCATTAGCACTCGAGGGATGACACCGGCGAAACAGACCACAGGAAACTGAGCATGCTCAAGCGCATGAATTGGTGTCCGTAACAATGAGGGGATCGAATCACCCCTGAGGTGCAGTTTGCAAGATATCAAAGAGAGGAAGAAGCATGCGACAAGACAGAAATAAAAAGGAAAAGACTACTTCTTTTATTAATCAAAGTCTTATTTACAAAGTATAGAGCTTGCGACAGCGAAAGTACAAAAAAGGAAAAGATACAGCACGGAGCATAAATCCCAGAGTGGCAGCCCAGGATGCTTGAAGCCTTATCAGAGAACATGATCTACATCAGATCACTCTGGCCGTCACCAGAGCTATGATTTCCCCAGGTATTAGAGCCGCCGGTGCCAGCCAGACCCTGAAGGTTCATCTTGAGATAACCGCAACAGCAGAACCAACACCCTTAACAGCTATCCCAGTAGGGTCGCGGCTATCACACTCTCCCACAACAGGGACTCCACATCCTTCCTCCTCTCCAGATGGCACATAAGATGAACCAGGCACGATCGAGGCTATCGGTGACATGCTATCCCGGGAGTAAAGAGCCCCATGATAGCTCCGTAAGGACCCTCCCACAGACTGGGAATCATGCCATCGGCAAGGAAGGCATATAACGATGGAAGAGTGGCTGAACCACCCTCATTAGGATGAGAAAGTGCCCGCCACCGGGGCGTGAAGACAGTCTTCGATAGAAGCTCTAGATCTCGAGTAAGTCCATCCAATCCCTTCTGGGGTCCTCGCCGGGGGCAGGGTAAGCCAAGGACGTCACATTATTCCTTCGAGAATCAGTTGAGGCATGGGTCCCTCCAATCAGCGAACCCCTCCATTTATAGAGGAGCCGACGCTAGGTGCCCCACTCGATAACCGTTAATCACTAAGCAGGAAAGACTTTAAGACTAACGAAGATTCTGGCATGCGAATCTTTCCATGCAGGCTATTGAATCTTTGCAGCATCCGAGGAACCCCACGTGATCATCTAGGGAAGGCGCGAGATAAGGACAAAGTCCACGGATCTCGAGGAAGGACGCATGATGGCCAACTAGACCCTCATGGACATGCCAGGCCCTGACTACATGTCGGCCCAGGCATGGGAGGCTAGTGTTGGGTCAAGTACCTGTGAAGCCCAGGAAACACGAGGCCCAATCCAGGAAGCAGCGGCCCAAGCTGCCTACATGGCCCATAACTCGAAGCAGCCTACGTGGCGGCCAGACCCCAGCAGCCAATTAGCGCTTTTTGTAGCTCATTAATACAGCTGCAGGCAACAAACGCGAAGAAGTAGGAACAAACCAATGAGAGCCTATCGCAGTGCGTTCCCGAGAGCCAAGCCTTCCACCAAATGCTCATCAACTCTCATACTCTCACATTCATGCACTTCCATCGCACACTCAGCATACTTTCGTGCACCTATAACCATGCGCTCCTTTTCGTTTATTGCGGGAGGTTACTAATTTGAGTGTCAGATTATTTTCGGTTGGAGAAATTTTATCGACCTCTGACCTCTTGTTTATTAATTTGTATTGTACAAGTTCCGAGTTAATAGCGACGGAGACCGGACCCGCTTGTGATACCCTCTCGGTAACGAAAAATTTGAAGGATTCCTAATCCGTACGACAACCAGAGACCCAGGACGCAATAACATTTACAATAAATATTAATTGTTAAAATAAAATAAGATATAATTAATAGATAATAGAATTTATAATTAATATGTATCATTTGATTAGTCACCTAGAATAAGTAAAACTAAATTATAAATTAATTTTTAAATATTTAATACACGGTAATAGTAAAAAAAATTACTAAAACGTTAATATAAAATAACTCTAGTACTCTTATTTAAAGAAATAATATTCTAATATTATTAGAAGTTTGAATAAATTTGATCAAAAGTGAGTCACGTGACTTGCCAACTAATCATATTGACTTAAAATTTATAAGATTTGGTTCAAATATATTAATATTATAGACCTACACGATTAATAAA
>JAOVVI020016643.1:0-10833 GCA_028571085.2 Nepenthes alata
ATAATAATAATAATAATAATAATAAGGAAAACGTAAAACGAAGAAGGAAAGAAAAGAAGAAAAAGAAGGAAAAAAAAAAAGAAGGAAAGAAAAGAAGAAAAAGAAAGAAGGAAAGAAGAGAAGAAAAGGAAAGGAAAGGAAAGGAAAGGAAAGGAAGAAGAGGGAAAGATGAGAAGAAGGAAGGCGGTGGGGGAGGAAACGGGATCGGGAGGCCATATGGAAACTTTGGTGAAACCCTAACGAATTGCTCCTCCTCATTTAGGGCAGCATTAGGGTTTAAGAGACGGCGCCAGAGAGGACGAACGAAAGAGGGGAAGAACGAAGAAGAGCCGCCGCCGTCGACCACCACCGTGAGGCAAGTAAAGTTTCTCAAATCGTGAAATTTATTCTTCCTTAATCTTGTTAATGTTGAGTCTTTAATTTCATGCTTGAATTGGTCGGAAAACGGGCGAAATCGAGGGTTCCAAATCTGGAGAACCCGAATGCAGGGCTACGCTTCCGTGAGCAATCGGCCCGCCTCTTGGGCTCAATTTTGTAAATTGCCTAATGGAGTTCTAAAGCATCAATTTTACTTGTTATACCCTCTGATTTCGGGATTGAACTCGGACGCGGAAACAGAGCACCGCACTCTGTTTCCGGTTTCCATTCGGGTCCAGTGACCCGACAGTGACAGGAATGGTGAAACCCCGATGTTGTTGCAAGCAAACCTCCTTATTGTTGCAAGCAAACCGTTTCAGGTGTTGATTTTGTGAAACGGTGGATTGCTCCGGTAAATTGTACTTTTGGGGGAAAAACAGAGCCGCGGCTCATGTCGGTGGAAATGGGTGGCTTCGAGGAACTCACGCAGAATGGGAGCATAGTGGTTAGTAGATTTATGCAATGAATTTTCTGGTGAATGAAGAAAATTGGAGTTTCTCTCATCGCCCATGATAATCGGCATACGGCCGAGAGAACAGAGCGTTCGTCTCTGAAGTGAGAAGTCTGTGATGGAGGTGGTGAGGAGTTGAGTGGCGACTCGGGTGCGAGTGCGTGGTGCTACTGGGCTGTGTGGGCGTTGCCGCTGAGTGTGCGCTATGGGCGTGCGTGAGGGAAGCAGCGTGTGCTGCGGTGTGTCCAGAGGCGTGTGCTATGTGTGTGTCGAGAGTCGTGTGCTGTGTGTGTGTATATTGTACATATATATAATTATATAAATAAATATGTATATATACACGTATATGGATAGTAACATTCATACATAAATAAATATATATATAACTGTATATATAATTATGCATGTATATAATTAGAACCTGTATATGCAATGGTATATTTGTATGCATATTAGTATATACAGACGATAGAATAAGTTCATACGAAATTATGCGTACGTTGGTTAGAATAAGTTTATACGAAATTATGTGTGTACGTTGGTACGCTCGAAATACTAATAGTCAGGTACGTGATTATTTTGTATCTTATTGATGAAATCCGGTTGATTATTCTTTATGTTAACTTCGTTGGCGTGCGTATATTTTCTTGGCACTTTATGGATAAGTAAATGGGAGTGTACGAAGACTACACGGTAATCAGGCGTATGAGAGTCTGTGGGACCATAAAGTAGTCTATACTTTTTCAATACTGATTTCATTCTGGAGATTGAGGTCGTTGATATTGAGGAGAGACGCTTATAACCTAGTAACAATTGTAGATGATGATATCTGGGATATCATTTGGCGAGTAGTATCATGGGTGGTATCGGCATGCTACAGGTACAATCTCTGGGATGACTGTAGAGGTAGTTGGATACCATGGATAACCTCGTTGTACTTACCCAACCGTTTGGGGCATAAATATGTGGCCTTTGATTCACTATGGTAGAATAAGGTTCGGGAAAATTTTCGTTATCTCGTACAGTCGTAACCTCAAATTGGGCGAATAATCAAATTATTGTTACCTTGTACAAGTGATCGATGTTATTGATATTGAGGATAAATTCTTATAACCATGTGACTATCGTAGGAGACGATATTTGGGATATTATTTGGCGATGGGTATCACAGGTGGTATCGGCATACTACAAGTATAGCCTTTAGGAGGATTGTAAGAATAGTTTGATGCAATGGATAATCTCGTTGCACTTATCCAACTGTTGGGGGTGTAAATACGCGGTCTTTGGTTCACTATAGTAGAATAAGGTCCATGGAGATTATTGATCATTCATATAGTTGTGACATCGTATTGAACTGATGATTGGATTCAGTAGAATTCATATTACCTTCTAGATATCTAGTTGTTCATATGACTTTTAGGTCATTGACCCGACATGTTATTAAATCTCGGATAGTTGTTGATATATTACCTGTCATTATTAATTTTATTCATTATATTATCATCCGGGATGTTTAATTGTACTCTTTTATTGTTGTTTATTTTTATTTGTTCAACATTCGGCTCACCATTATATTTTATTGGCTCTAGAGTAGATAGATTGATATCATGATAAAAGAGATCGCGTGTTATTATATAAATTTTAATTAGATGTGATCTTAGAGATTGAGGCTTCCATGATAGAGACTTAAGATTTTGTTAGTTTAGTTACTGTTTAACTTTTTTTTAGATTTTTTTATGATGATTGATATTTTGGATATCGATGTCATTTATTAAAATGATTTATTACTATCGTAGGCATTTATTTAATGATGCGTTTATGATGATCGTTGATGGTGTTTTAGATGATAGTGATGCGATTGTATTGAACTTATTTAGGTTGTTTGATAACGTGTAATTGATAATTTTGAATGATTTGATATTTTCACCGTGACGGTTTGGATTGGATTCGGGAATGCAAGCTCGGATCGTTACAACCTAATGGTATCAGAGAAATAAGATTTTGTGTGAACATTCGAGGATTTTTGGAGTGGATAATATTTGAGAATATTAAACGATTCAATGATATTTGTGCATTTAGATTTATCTCTAATAAACCAAGTCTCGGTCGAGAATAGTATGTGTTTTGGAGGACTTTCAAGACTCGGGTCATTACACTTTCTCCCCCACTTGGGAGGAGCTTTCAGATCTTTTGGAGCTGAGGTTGGTCCTCAACTCCATCCTTTCAATAGTGCAGTGCATCACCGGTTAGCTGCTGCCGCTTGTGGATCGGATGACTCAATAGGCTCCCTCCTGCATGGGAGTCCTCTGTTTGTCCCGAGAATATTGGAGATTTTTTCTTTCGGGACTCTCATCAAGTGTCCCACTGCCCAAGCGCCTTTCGAGCCTTGAGCGGCTCTGGGTATTGGGGGCTACCGAGATATAAGAGTTGCATGGCTTCAAGATCTTTTTGGTCAGTTCCTTCCTCCTCTGGCCCCCATGCCTGGAGGCAGGTACTGGGGTTGAGGAGGATTGAGCCCCCTGCTTCTTTTTGCCCTATTGTGTGCAAAGCATTTGGAGCATGTAAGACATCTTGTTCATCTGCTCCACCATGGTCAGGAAGATGGGAGCAGGCTGCTCTTCGACCCGACTACCAGCTGAGTGGTCGTGGTCTGGGGAGATAACCTCTCTAGCGGGAACGCTAACTTACGCCCTGGTGTTCACTATTTCATTAGACGATGTTGATTCGGGAGATATAGTTGGTCGGCTTTTGTCAGCGTTTTCACAAATGGCGCCAATGATGCGTCATAATTTCAGATTTTAAAAAGATTCGAGTTGAACTAGTTTGTTGAATTTCGGTCACCATCCTTTGTGTTTGGGATCTTGTACATCACAATTTCAAATAAGAGGTCAGGTAATGCTTGGATTTGATCCCATCAAAAATATTCTGACGCTCAAATCAATAAATAGCTTTCTGACAATACAAAATGAATGCTGAGAATGCAATGATGAATGTTAGGAGTGGGTTTTGAGAATGATGGTGGGAGGTGACTCGCGAAGAGAGTGACTTTGGTCTTGGATGCTTGTAGAAAGCTGTTTCTTTAAATATTGAGCTCGTATAGAACTAGTAACAGAGAGAGAGCGTTGGGATGCTTAAGAGTTTTGAGAGTTTCTATTAGCTTGAGTATGCAAGAAAGCGTGTCTGTGGAGTGAGTCTCCATGGTTTCTATTGTAGTGGGATCCCACTATCTTTCTTAGGTGGCGAAATGGGATGCTTGCCTTCTGTAGGAGTTGTTGCCTTTCCCAACATGGGCACGGGTGTCATTCTGGGTTGTAGCGGTCAAGAAGGAGGATTTCTTTCTTCCTTGGGGATACCACATGCAGTGACCGTTTGGGCATTCTTTGAGGATAGCGTGCTGATTTGTGAACCTTCTTTTTGGGATGTGCTCTACTCTTGGGAGATTTTCATTACAGATAAGGTTACCTTCATTGGTGATGCGGAGAATTAGGGTAGATGACTGTTAAAACTTGGAAAGGTGCGCGTGGGCTAATTTCGATCTCGGCCGCGTTTGTCTTGGGCTGTGTTCGGCCTATTTGTTGCGCTCTTCTGCTCAACGGTAATATTGACTGTCCCAGGGATAAATGATCCGTTATCGATTCTAGGCCACTTACCCATTTTGGGCCAGCGCACTGCTGACGTCCGCATCACCTCTAATATAACAAATTTAACGAAATAAAGTTTTGAATTCTTCTTTTCTTCTCTTTCCCTCTTATCTTCTTCTTCTTTTTCTCTTCTTCTTTTCCCACTTCTTTTCCTTTTTAGCACGAAATGACCATCAATATTCATTAGAAGCTTTATATACCAGAATCAAGACAAATGCGCCATATAGGAATGCATTTTTAAATTTCATTTTCTTCAAGCTTGGATTTATTATTTTATCATCGATTTTAGGATATATATTACTGATTAATTACTCGTATTCTCATTATATTTTTCCTCATATTTATTGTAGTATATGTTGAAGGGGTTTTATTTAATCATTATTTACACAAACTATAGTAAGAAACTTTCGAATATCGAAGGAGGTTACATTTGCAACTTATCACTATTTTATAGTTGATTTATTCAAAAATTGTCTAATAATTTTTCTCTTAATTGAGACAAAATTTTCATGTTATATATTATATACAATTCTATGTGTTTTGTTACGTGTATTCTTCATGTTTGAGGATTTAGTGGTTAACGATTGGTGGAAAATTCAAATTTATTTTTACTATATCAATTTTGTGTATGTTTCCATTAAATTCCAATATTAGCTTCAATCGACCGAGCTCCTTGAATAGCTTCTGATTGTGGAGCAGCTCAATTCTACCGTAAGATATTTAAGCCTTAGGTTGGCCGCTAACCAAAACTATTCAATTAAATAACCATTAAGAGCGTTCCGAAAATATTCAAATCAAGCAAATTTCCCTATAATAATTCTTAATTTTGGTTCCAAGTACTTATATTAATCTTGGTTGAATTACCTACTACAAGGGTCCCACCAGAATCACTAGAAATTTGGCCCATTTATTAAGTCTAATGATTAAAAGTATGTACCTGATGCGTCCTGGATCCGATTTTTGAACGGATTCTGATTCAGCTGGTCATTCGGGTCTTATCTCCGTCCTGTGCATCTAAGATCCTATACGCCATAATAGAAGACGAGAAATCAAAAAAAAATTTATGGAATTTAACCCTGATTTATCATCTGATATTTAAATCAGTAATTTATCTTTTAAGAAAAAAAAAATATAAAAAACAGAATATGTTGGAATGAATTCATAGAAAGGGATTTGAAAGTAAAAATCGGAGGTGTACTCCTTGTGAGTGGCTTTAGCCGTAGAGTACTCATTGAGAATGGCTTCTCTATTCACTGAATTCGCTAGGAACTAGCAGTGGGAGAGAGGAAAGAGTTATTGAGCACTCGAGAGATGGAAAGCTTATGCTGGTTTGAGTATGCGAGAGAGCGTGCGTATGGAGTGTATCCTCAGGGCCTTTTATAGTCGTGGCCATTTGCTGCTTTTCTTAGGTGACGAGGCAGGGTGCCCGTCCTTTGAGGAGATTCTTTCCATTCATTGTGTGGATACAGGTGTCATTCAGGGTTATAATAGTTGAAAATGAAGATCTTTTCCTTTGCAGTGATGTCGCACGCCATGAATGTTGAAATTGTCGTTGCAAGTCGCATGCTAATCTAAAGGCTTTCCTTTTGGGATGTACTCTGATTTGGAGGGTTTTCGTTATAGAAGAGTTTGCCATCTGGGATGATCCTCAATATCGCGACCAATTAGGGCAAATGGCCGTTATGTACAGCAAAGGACTCGTGAGCCAATTTCGGTTTGGGCCACGTCTCTTTGATGCTACATCCAGCTGCTTGAGAGCCTTCTTCGGTCAATTGGGACATTGACCGTCTTTTGGGCAAGTGGGCCGTGATACTTTCTAGGCCACTTGTCTCTTTGAGTCGACCTGCTTCAGCTGTCCCCGTTAATGCCCAACTAATTAAATTTTTAAGCTCATAAGATCTAATTAATTACATCTAAAATAATCAGATAACAACTATGAAAATTATAGGCATAGGATAATCAAAATGAAAATATTTATGATATTATATATTAATAATTAAATAAATAAAATATCACATCAAATAGTCATTTAAAATGCGTTTGAAGCTCTACAATATTACTTAAGGTATGTTTGATCAATTAAAATACGAAGGAATGGAAAAAATTAACAGAAAGTATTTTTTTGATATTTGAATTGGATAAAAATTTTATAAATAAAATAACATTATGTGTAAAAATACTAGTATTTTATTAAAAATTATTTTTAATATGAAATCAAATAGAAAAACAAAGTAAATGGAAGAAAAAAAAAATTAGATTTTCATTTTCATTAGTCAAATAACGACAATAATTTTCTTAGAAACTTATTTTCTTTCAAATATGACATTTTTATAACATTCAAATAAAAAATTAATATTTTTTTTTATTTTCTCTTACTTGTTTCTTTTTCTTCATATTCCCTTTCACCCAAATATATTAATAATTATATATTGGATAAGTTTAAATAGACCGCAAGTTGCAGCAGCTAAGTTCGTTGATATTGTTGTTAATGTAAATGCTTTAATTTCCACACTCTTCTCTAATTTTTATTTCATCACAAAATATTATTTATCTCATATTTTTTTTATTTATTTATAATTTATTCTATGTTATTTTTAAACTATTAAAATAAGTTAAACTCAAAATTCAATTTTAAATTCAAAATATCATAAAAAAAATTGAAATTACGCCTAAGATTTTAATTTCAACTTTAAATATAACTTAGTCGACATCACGTATGGAAGAAAAGGAGGGTAAACGTCAATTTATAGAGTCGGCTTTATGAACAAATCAAGTTTGGGGGGCCATTGAATAATATTTCTTTCACCTTTTCAATTTTATTTATTATTTTAATTTTGAAAATAAATTCCTCAAGCATTGTTATGCCTCTCTAAATTTAAAGATTTTCATATCTATTCAGTGATAAAAATTAAAAATTAAATAAATAAATGATAAATATTATATCAAATTATTTAAATAATTACTTAATTTCTATAATTTATTAATTTAATTTTTAATTTTGACTATTAAATAAATATAAAAGTCTTCCCACGGGAAGAATCATAATAGCTCTCAAATTCCTCTCCCAATGAGATCAACATAAGATTTCCCAATTTAATTTATGTATAACTATTTTATAATTATCTTTTCTATATATATAGAAATAATTTTTTTAAAGAAATTACAAATTTTAAAAAAGAAAAAACTTACTCTCCCTATTCAAATGTGAAAAGTAACTGTAAAAAAGATTATAAATGATAGGACTTTTAGAATTTTTCGATGAAAAAATAAGAAATATCTTACCTATTTACCGTTCATCTACGACCCACACTCTATATATAAAGCTCTTTTTTTATTTTTTATTTTTAAAAATATAAATAAGTTTCATATTTAGAGAATAAGTTACAGATAGATAGACTACAGATGAATTAAATAAACAGTATAGCTCTTTATCTATGACAGGCTATGCTTATAGTAGCTCACAATTGACCCTTCAAGATGCACTAGCATTAACCTAGCTACTAACCGGCCTCAAATTCTTTCATTATCAAGGCAAATAGTAAGGTAAAAAGATGATGATGACCCTTTGATCCCTTCATCTATCTTTTTTGAAAGTATTTTGTTGTATTATCATTCACACTCAGATGTTATGTTAATAATAATTTGTCCCACAATTTTCAAAAGATCGCTGTCATGGTATTGATTTAACTTTTGCAAATACGGCTTGTGTGTAGCTTTAAATATTTGCATTGCAACTGTAGTTTTCCCTCAATGTATCAGGCTAAAGTTTTATTCTTAAATATCACAGTCATACATCACTGAGTTTGGGTATTGAATCTTTGGATAAACCAGTATACATTAAATTGACTCGTCGAGTAAAGTGTAACTTGTCATTAATTATATTAGATATTACAACAAATGTATAAATGCTCATTTAATAATTCATTAATTGAACTCACTTGACAAATATACTATGATATAGAGCTTTGCTTGATGTCAATAACAATTATTTTATAAGAATATGTAACAAATTATTAGACCTGAAATTATAATCTTGTCTGAGTCATTATAACTTACTGTTACACCTTGATATTACTGATATCTATTTATTATTTAAATGCATTGCGTTAGCCATGGGAGATACTTTGAAACAAATGGAGATAGATAAGGGTTGAATAATTGATCCATTATTCATAATAAAATGGAGAGATGCCAAATGTGGATGATCAAATATAAGCTTTGGAAGTCCGAAGTCAAAAGAGGATGTGAATTAGAACTTAGTTAATACTAGGTATAGGTGCACCTCAAATCCAAACCCAAACCCACAGAAGTTACCGACCCTAAAAGGCCTCCTTGGCTCTCTCTGCTCACCATCGACCCAGTCGAGGAACAAAAGTCTTATTAAATGACAAAAAAAACCATGTTAATAGCAAAATGATATGTTAACAAAAAAATACATCATCAACCCTCATTTACGAGAAACTTGACACTTTGAAAGAAGAACAAGCTAAAAACTCTGTCTATATCACTCTCTTGTGATTCCTAAAATACCAATTCTGAAGAAGAAAAAGAAGAAAAATTTTCAATCCACTGTGTTAAATCATCTTGACCACTCAAAAAGAGGAATCTAACTTGCAAACAAATGTTAGATTTAAACACTAAGATTTATAAAATGGCGTTGAATTAAAGTAAATTGATAAATTAAGGTTAATCGCGGGTTCGGGTTAGAAATTTAGCGTTGGACCATAGTGATGTAGACACGGTTGTCACCTGATGTGTGTACTGAGTCATGTATAAGGATATTTGAGGTAGTACTCTACGCCTTATATGTGCCTATTCAGCGCATGAGTGTGTTTGTCTCAACATATCCGCACCTGATGTATGTTTGACCGGAGTTTATGCGGAGACAGAGATTAGTTTTTATGCCTGATTTGTGCCTAATATGCACATGAACGTTCATATATTATGTAGGATATTTCTATTACTTTTCAACTTATTTTTTAAAATTTTATGAAAAAAGAGAAACAAATATAAAAAAAGAAGAGAGAGACAAAGAGAAATAAGAGGAAAATAATTTTGGAGCTTAAATTCGAATAATTATTTAATTTAAAATTAAAATAAGTAAACTTTAAACCTATTCCTTCATTCATTTGCTTAAATTTCTGTGTCATTATCATATTTGGCTAAAATCTAACATTTCATACTTTCAATGTCACGCCCCAGATCCAAATTTTTATTTTGCATTTGAAATTAATTTAACTAAAATTTTAGTTATTTATTTTTTTAATCTTTTATTTATTTTACCGATAAAATAAAATACCAAATAAATATTGGACTTGACCAAGTACATTGTATATCAAGAACTATTCTGATTTAAAATATTAATACAATTATATAATTCGAATGCCATGTTCATAAGTGACTCCAAATTTGACAACTTAAAACCTAAAAATATATGTAAGAAAATAGATCTAAACAATATCAGAGTACTAAAAAGTCAAAACTCAACTCAACTATTGAGAAGAAAACTGAATTAAACTTAGATACCAATATAATTGATGGGTATATCAAAAATGGGTTAGCCCAAAAAATCAACGGAAGCCCAAGAAGTAGGTCAATACTTTGACGGCTCAGTTAGAGAACGGGCCCAAAAGCTGAAAACTTCAGGACGGTCAATGCTAGCGTTGACCGTCTAGTGGCCAACTTGCTTGCAGACGGTCAACCCAACGTTGACCGTCCGCATTCAACACGTTGAGCCCAAAGAGGCTTTTCAGCAGTAATGGGCCTGGTCCATTCAAGCCCGTGGGCCATAAGGCGGCCAACCACGGCTTTTCAGACATCTTTCACGATCCTATCTCGCACCCAAAAATAGACATTGATAAAATTGCGCCCTTCGTGTAAGGAAGGCGCCAGATTTTTTCAATTCCTTGCCAATTGGGGCTCTCCAACCGTACAATACTCAGAAAGAATGTGACCGATTTAGAAAGCTGTTGACCGCCTCATAAGGAAACTATCACGCTCAACTTGACAACTGGCATCTGCTCCATAATGCAAGCTAGCAAAGGATCATGGATGGGATCGCTCCTTCTAAAGAGGAAAGATCTGTTAGAGGCAGCAGCCATCCGGCTGCTGGACTTTCCGGAGAGAAGTTGAAGTTGAGGGCTTTCCTCAACTCCAAAAGATCAGCAAACACCGCTCGTGTAGATCTACGAGTTGACAAAAACTAGAACCGCGTGTTTCAAAACGAGGAGCACGCCATTAATTTGGACCGATCTCCTTTCACTGCGGAGATCCTGAACTGTCTAATCCCCACGAAGTTCAAGATGTCATCTCTTGATTCATATG
>JAOVVI020016644.1:0-10833 GCA_028571085.2 Nepenthes alata
TTTCATTTTCTTTTATATATCATATATATAAAACATAATCAAACTAATATATAATATTATTTTACATTAAACTTATTTTCCTCTTTCCTCCTATTTTTCCCACTTTTCCCCTCATTTTTGTATTCTTTTTTTTTATATAATATGATACAGAAAATAGAATACATCAAATGATAAAATCAAAAGTAAATATGATAATTAAAACTATTGTTTTGATATCACATGTAAGTTACTATAATGAGATAAAACTTTAATATATAGGATCTTTATTATCATATTTTTTCACTAATAAACTATGAATATACATAATTTTATATACATAAATTCATAATCACTAAACCTTTACGTGCCATACTAAAATTATTCTTATCTCAAAAAATCATGATATTATTTTTCTTTCTTTTCCTTATGATTTGTATGGACTTTATAAAAAATCTTATACATTCCCAAATCATAGTCATGGATGTCCTTTTATAGAGGAAGAGATGTCACTTTCTAAATTACCAAAATGTCCATCTTCTAGCCCAAAATATACGTTTTGAATAGATATAATTATTCGTTCGCTTGAAGGGTATATCTTGAAAGAACATATCTATTGAGAAATAATATATTATTTTTATTAAAGGATACATCTTGAATGGATCTATTTTTTAAAAACTTTTTCTTTAATATATATATAAATTATTAAGATTGTATTATTTAATCAATTTAATAAATCAATAATTTATATGCGTTATTATGTGGGACATATTTTTGACAAAATAATCATGATGGTATGAAATATTAACATATTTTTATGTTTAATTACACCAATTTAAAACAAATGTAATATAAATATAGATGAATTTGGACAATATGGTCCCTCAATCTATTCCTTGGAACTTTAACAACATTATGAAGCTTGTGGCTTTTTTGAGATCTTGTGTGTATCACATTGTGGGGAACATGAAGGATATCCTCCAGTGGTTTGCTCTTTGACATCCTTTGGAGCAGTTGACTGTTATTTTCTCTAATCATATTACTCTAGGTACAAAAATTTGGAAGCAAAGGTGGAGTTTGTTATCTATGGTTCTCATTGGAGATGATTGCATCAAGCTCTGATATTAGCAGGATCCTTTATTAAATCGTGACCATCGTATTACTTTTGCCCTAACCCCTGCAATTCCATTAGATGGAATCTGAAGGCCAATAGTAATTTTCCTATCAAATGGGCTGGAGAATTTTTCGACCGATCGTCACAATAGGTGCTTGGGTCTTCTTGGTCTATCGTCCTAAATTACACCCATTCCTATGCTTTTGTTCTTTGGTTGGCAATCAATGAACCCCTTGCTGTATTGGATGGACTGAGATTCCTTCACATTTATTTACATTGTGTTCTGTAGAAAAATGGAACAATTTGTGTATCATATTTTCTGTTTATATGTGTTTATTCAAAGGATTTGAAGAGTTATTCAAAACACAATCCAATGTTTCTGGCTATGCATCGACTGGTACTAAGATATTAAGTGGGCGTCGATTGAATAGAATATGAAATACCAAATATATGTTCATTTCAAATTCACTACGACGATTACTGTAAATTTTATGTGGAATACTCAGAATTTTTGCCTCTTTGACATGTCTTCCTCATTTAATGATGATAAAACTACTCGTATTATCTAAATTTTTTGGTTTGATAAGAGGGTTCCAATGATAGTACCGCATTAGTTACTGCAATATAGTTTTATCTGGTTTCTATGCATCTTGATTTTCTCATCATCTTACTATTGATTGGAATAGTTTTATTTCTCTTCCGGGTGTTTATTTATGTTGATACATTCTGGATCCAAATCTTGAATAGATTCGAGTCAAGTCGATTGTCTGAGTCCGACTCCATCCACTGAGTCTGGATCCTGCACACCACAACTACGAACGAGAGGTTAGGTGACGGCGGGAGGCTGTCCAACCCTAAATACTCCGATGTTTAAGTCAGCAAATAGCTTTCGAATTAAAAAGGTGAAAGTAAAGAATATAAGGAAATGTAGAGAGTGTTTGAGATAGGTGAATGCTCTCGTTGAGACAAGCTTTGTTGGTTCGTGTGAAACGCTGACTCTAAGAACTGTATTCGTTGGAAACGTAGCGGTAAAGAGAGAGATCGTTTGCAGTCTGAAGCGTGTGAGCTTATTGTGAGCGAATGAAAGCGTGCCTTGGAGTGAGAACCCCATTGCCTTTTATAAGTGTTATTTTGGGCTGACTTTCTCGTGCAAAAGGGTTTGATTCCCTCGCTCTATTGGGGTCGCTACCTCTTCCGGTATGTAACTTTTATGGTAGTAACGGTCGCTGAACTGATTACCTTTATTCTGCGTTCTATAACTGTTAGAGTTTCTAGCAGATGGGAAAAGGATTCTGGCGCTTTCCTTTAGAGATGCGTATTGAATTTGCTAATAACCGTTGCCATTAAGGTTGCCTTTTGTGAAGAGCGCTAAATAAGGGGAGAAGACTGTTGCTGGTCGAGGACGGTCTACTGATCATACTTTCGGTCAACAGAAGCGTTGATCATATTTGGCCCAAGCAGGCTGTCCTGCTCTTGAGTTTCTCCTGACTCATTGGCCTTTCGACCGGTCAACGGCAAGTGTTGACCATCTAGGCGCTAATGGGCCGTTGTGGATCTGGGTCATTTCTCCTTCTTAGGCCAGCTTACTACTGACGTATCCATCATATATCGTTTTGGATTTTTAAATTAGGTTGTGTCTTTTATCCTATATTGGTCTATTGAATATACAAAATTTTATACACATAAAATTTTTTAATAAAATATATATGAGTACTCACTTATTAAAAAAAATAGCAAACATAATTATTACTGTGACGTAAGAAAAATAATTATTATTCGTAAAGAGAGGCCAGAAGAAGGATGCTAGAGTCCATGTATTAAAGGAGCCCAGAAAAAAAAAATAATAAAATAATTATTATATGGTTTTATTGTACAGATGATTTAATCATACGTGATATGCCTGCGGCGCCACTAATCTTTATCTCTGCAAATTGTTTTTCGGATTTGAAGCACTTTAGCCGCCGCTGTTGCCGCTTAATCATGATTAATTTGGGAAGAAAATACATAATATACAAAAAGAGTCATACAAAAAGTATTATTAATTATTTTAAAAAAGCATATAATCATTTTTAAAATTCATGCTGAATTTAATTAATAATATGTGTGATGATTACACATTTTAGTAATTAATTGGTGGCATAAATTGACAAGATACCCTCACCTATACCGCAAAATCAAATTAGGCTCGGAGACCAATGAAACAAGCTTTGAATTAGTGAATCACTGTGTCATTTGCGCCGCGAACACAAATAAGAAGCCGTAGGGTTAAGACAATTCTTTTAAATTTTTTTTTGATGCTTAAGTCAATAAAATATTAGCCCCATTTTAGATAATATATTGCCTAATGCGCCTTTATTTTGGGATTTCATTGGATGTATAAAAAGTATAAGTCCTGTTGTTAATGTTGCCCTCATTGCAAGATAAATAAGCATTTGATGTGTGATTTAATTCTAAAATATTTAGGTCAAAGGGGCACCTTGGAATATAATTTATTATTTAAATTTTATTTAATAACGTAATTTTTTTACGTGACTAATTAGTAATAGACTTAATTGGGTGTCACTTTTTTAATTTTCCCTTCTCGAGCGTTGTTGAATTTGAGGCATATTTGGCGGATTGAATATCTAGATTTTTGGAAATTGATACTTTGGCCGCTTTTGGTTGGGGAATGACTTTTTAGATTTGAATATGTTGGGTATGCCTCAAATCCAGGCTAATCTGAATTCATTATCCCTCGGCTTTATGTTGAGATTGAGATAACGGTTCCAAATTGTCAGAGACCAAACTATTAACCACCAAATTTTGTGACTGAACCTGTATTAGTTGGTTCATATTTCAAGAGTTTAGTGATAAGCTTGATGACAGAAGGGCAGAGTTATCGAAGAACTGTAAGAATAAGAGTGTAGCTATGCTAGAAACCCAACTATTTTTATGTCTTACTTATATTTTTACTACGATCACATCTAGAATTATCATCTTCAATGGAATTAAAAATAGTTAGAATTTCGATGTGACCTTCTACATCCAATCAATCCTTAAAAAAGGTTGCATATTTTTACAATTTTTAATATCATTTTACTTCTTTTTTCGTCCACTACTCCGCCCCTTGGCACTAAATGCTAATTTTGATCAATGAGGGTGGCGATTAAGCCAGATAACGAACCCTCCATACTTAATTTCTTAATTCCTTAATATTGATTCATTAGTTATGTGAGACAACCAGTCTATCATATATATCAGAGCCGTTGACTAAAGTTAGAAAAGCTGGTATAAGATGAGGTTCCATGTTGATATAATCTTCTAGAAAATTGTTTGGAAGTACCCACAAATCTCATATCCGTGAACATGATAGGTGAATCTTGAAATTAAGAAAATATAGCCTAACTTTAAGACTCTAATAAGTAGATAGTTTAGAACTACTTACCACTGCCATGTCCATAAACATGACAGTAGATAGTTTAGAACCACTCACTACTCCCATGTCCATAAACATAATTGGTGAATTCTAAAATTAAGGAGATATGATATAATTTCAGTACTTTAGTTAACAAACTGCTTAATATTATACACTAAATCCACATCCATAAATGTGATAGTTAGATCCTAAAATTAAGAAGATGTGACTATCTATTAGGATTTTAGCTAGTAAAATCATCTAAAATCGTCTATTGAGTCCCATTATAAACGTGATGGTTAATCCTAAATGTACAATCTCTTTTAAAGAAAATTGACTACTGTGTAACTGTCTATAACCTTTCAAAAGGAAAATAATAAATTACGGGAGGTTACTTAATGGACTCTAGAATGGAGCTACACCCCTATAAATATAAAATCTCTTAACTCAGTAAAGACATCTTTTGATCTTCCAATCTTTGAAGGATCTGCATCTTTTGATATATCTAAATCTTAGGGTATTGGATCACTAACTGATCTTTATAATTTTTAACACCGAGCCCTGTAGCACTTAAGCCTTCATATTAAAGAGGTTCTAAGCTTTCCCTCCAAAACACCTCCTCCTTAAAATATGCATTCGGAGCCTAATCCTATAATCCTCTACTCTCTTTATCTCCAATACATTAGTTAGACAAGATTACTGGTTTGAGTATCAGATAATAACCTGAGAGTTAGTTTCCATCCTTTCACATTTTGTCTTATGGCGTATATGATCAAGGTTAAAGATGTAAAATCCCACTTCAAATCTCCCTTAGTTGAAATTTAGATTCCAAGTATACTTTACTTGTGCCGTATATGAAAATGAGATAAGAAGCTCCTTCCTACAATATTATCTCCTCGAAGATCCATGAACAAACCATGATGAATATCTAATCTCACAGTCATTCGAGCCAACTTTGTCAAGGTATTCCATCTCAAAACGTACCTCTTAACAATGTGAGCTAGTTGAGCACTTATTCACCAACAATACTGGTCAAGGAGGCTATGGTTGCATAACTTCGATACATGATTAGGATATCGAAGTACCCATGAGACTGAATTGGGGATCAGCCACATCATGCTAATCCCCCTATCTGCAAACTTAACTTCAAAGTGGAAGTCAAAAAGTAAGAAACCCACCTCAAAGAAAGCATAGACCCGGCCTAAGTCACTGAATGTTTACTAGGTGAACTACTGACCCATCTCTTGATGCCTTGAGGACCACATGAACTTTGGAGACTAAGAGGAGACATTGGAAAGAATGAATTAATGTATTCTCGGGATTTTGAACATTAACCTCACCAGAAGGAGGTATCATGCAATAACACTATCCATGCCCTCCTAGCTCATCAGATATTAGGTATATTTGCCTGTCACGTTCCAAATTCATATCATAACAATTATCCAATTATTATTAATTAACCAATTAATCACCTTATTGGCATTTGGACGTAAATTTTATATCGATATACTGACCGACCATAATAAAATAATATAGACCACACAAAGGATCCAAAATATGCTGCTTATGTAGCTTTGACACCGACTTAATCATGATATCGGGCCCTATGAAGGAGTTATACCTATTTAATACAAAATCAAAGTAATATAATTTAATACAACTACAATCAAACAACCAATACGATCTACCTCCGAACTATTGAACACCCCACGACTGTAAGGCATAAACGTTTTAAGCTATGACCAAAGTCCCATAACATCTTAGATACATAATCATTGTCCAAGTAACATAAAATATAAATTATTACTTACCAAAATTGAATTTAAATCTAACAAATGATATTAAACATGTTAACTACTGTTCGAAACTATAAATTTAACATCAGAATTCTATAATCTCTAAGTCTAAGCTCTTCAAACAGCTTCATTTATCAATCCTGATTATCCTGCAAGTATCCGTGGTTCTCATCTAAAGGGGTTAAAAAAATAAAAAAAATGAGTGAATCAATAGCTCAACAAGGCATATAATTAGCAATCGATCATATATAATTTGCATTCAAAATACATCAGAAGGATCAATATATCAAATTTTAATAAAGTGCTATGAAATCCCATTGTAATTTACATGATCAGTTTACTAAATTTTCTATAACACTTATGTAGGAATTCAATTTTATCCTATTATGTTTTGATAAAATTCATGCTATGAAATTATGATTAATTATGGATTTTTTTAGGAACCAGGGGCCAATAGAGCCTCACCGACTAAAAGAGCAGATAATCGAAACCTAAGTTATATTTGTTTCTATATAACTAAAAGTCATAGGCTACTATTCAAGACATGTAGGTGAGCCATCATATATATAACCCTATAGATAAGACCGAACGCTGCTTTTCACTAGTAGATGATAGCTTCAAACCTTGATTTACCATTATAATATACTAAAGTATATGATAATATACTACTTAGTGAATAATAGCCATGGTCTAATGTATATTCTTATAAAAATTTAACACTTTTATTCATATTTTATAATTTTCATAATTTTGAAGAAAATAATCATAATTCTTAACTTATAATAGAGTTTTTCTTCAAAATTTTATAAATTTATGGCATGTAATACTTGTTCTTTATGTAGAAATTAAGTAATGATGGATTTTTAACATATAGAATGTTAAATTAATATGAAAGTATAGAAAAGTCTAGCGTTTATGCGGAAATTAACATATACAAAAATTATTACTAAATTTTAAAAACATGTAGAGCAATTTTTATACATTTTCAACACATACAATACTTATACATAATAATTTAAAGCAAACAGAACCTCATGTATGAATTTGAGATATGTAAGAGTCATTTAGTTTATAAATTTAGACATACAAGGCAAAATAGTGAAGAAAATTAGTAGCTCAAAATAATCTCAGCAAATTTTATATTTTAAGCAAACATGTAGGGCAAATTTATAAAATTTTAGAACATGCAAATTATAATTTAACATGTTGGACCTATATAAATGTAATTCAAACATAGTAGAACATTATATTATAATTTCAAAACATACATGATGAAATAATGTAAAATTTAGCTAAGTGTTATTATGTATATAAGTTTAGACATGAATGTCATGTATTTTTGCCACAAAATAAAAAGAGTTTCACATGTATGCCAAATATAAATATCATAACTTTGAAATTATGTTATGTATGAATATTTGAAATAAAAAATACGTAGAGAATTGAGAAAGAATAGTAATAAGAGAAAGAGAGATTTAGAATGCACTTGTCTTAATTTCAAATTATCAAAATTTTTACTTAGATTGACTTAATTTGAATTTTCTTGGTTTCCTCTCTCTTCTTCTCTCTCTTTTTCTTCTCTCCTTCTCTCTCATCTCTCAAATTCTGCTAAAAATGATAGAAACTTTGTCGAATATCCTATTTATACTGAGTGGTGCTCGAACACTGTTCAATGATACTTCGAGCGCTTGCCCCATGGGATTCGGTGCCCGGGCACCCCCTCAGGCACACGTCAAGTACTGACAATTAGGAATTAACGCTCAGGCACTGATTAGACATTCCTTAGACGCTATAGAAGTTGTTCCAAGTTTAACTTTTAACCCAATTTTTTTTATTATTTAACCTTAATTTTAATTATATTAATTACTTGAATACGAATTTAGGCCTTATATTGCCAATCACTCATAATTAAAAACTAAAGACTTTTATTAGTACAAAAAGGGTTGATCCATGATTGAAGTAGAAGAGAAATTAAATGGATAGAAAAAAAATCTTTTGGGGTGACGCTTCAAACCTTTTTGCCCAATTAGGCTAGACACCATTCACATTACACGGGGGATAAGCCTTCTCCTATAAATTTAAAATACCTACTTTTATATTGTACAATAAAAATACCGATCCTATGGATCGCATTGATAACTTTCGCACCCTACTTGTCTTCCATAACATAGGGGCAGCCGTTCTATTCTTTGTTTTCTTTTAACATTAAAGGAAGACCTTAGGATTTAGTTCTAAATATTAGGACCAAATTTAATTGGAGCATTAAAGGAACACACAAGTTCTTATCCTACTTCCAATCCAACCTAACAGAAGATAAACAACCTAGCATTTAGTCAGTGTCAAGCAGGCTCAAATTGAGATCCTTAAGTGCTTCCTTAGCCATTTCAATGCAAAAGATTAGAATATTTTATAACTCACTGATGAGATAAAATTGAAACGCTTTTATAGTAACCAACCAATCTGGTGACTTCTTTAAATTACTAGTCTAGTAGGCATCTAAGAAATTCCTAGAAGAAAAAGTAGTTACCTAAGAATATATAATAGCAAATGAATCCAATGATGCGAATTGGTCGAAGCAACCAGAAAATAGAGCTCATTTAGGATAATTTTGGGGAGGATAACTACGCAATAACAATGGTAACCTTTCCCATGACTTCTTGAAGTAGCAATGAACCAGTTCAAATGCCCGCCAAGCACTCAAGTCATTGTATCTCATGCCCTTCATAGATACCCATGTCAATATCCTGTTGTTAATCTACGACTAAACTTCTATAATGGCCAAAGCCAATCATGAACACAAAAGGAGTAGATAATCAAAATTTATTACTACACCAATCCTTAAATAATAGTACGAAGGATTGTAGGACCTTACAAAGAGATTGAGACCCTAATTTAAAAGTGATACCTCAAAAAAATACAGAACCTAGACACCACCTAGAAAAAGGACGACCATGGCAACAAGCTGTCAAGTCCCCAAACTAAAGTCAAATTTATTAATTTTGTAATATTTAGTTAACTTTATTCAAAATTTTATCCTTATAAGATAAAAATTTAATTATTTATTTTATTAATTTAAAATTCTCAAATGAGTGCCAAAACATAAACATGTATTGAATACTGTTAAACGGCCTAAATAATTTTTAATAATCAAATCATAGACTTAAAAGCCACACCCAAACTAGCCAAACATTAACAACTATATGACCTTAAATCATACATAAGAAAAAAGTATTTTGACTAATGTTGGAGTATAGAAATCATAAACTGCATCTGAAATTACTATTTAACCATCACAATTTTATTCTCCTCAACATTAGCCCGACATCATAAATAGAAATATATAATAATTTTAAAACAAATCAAATACAAATTCATATAAAAAATATAACTAAACACAATCTTCTAGCCTACTTTGTCTAATTTTACAAGTAAATTTGAGGCCGCTAGTCCATAGAATTATCAAAAGTAATGTTAAAAATGAGCCTAATGCTTAGCACTTCATATATAGTTTCATACGTGGATATATTAATGAAACATGTTGAAATTATATTATGATTGAAAGTTTAAAATGCGGGTAATGTTATTTTTTAATAAATCCTGTGAAAGCTAAATACTAGTAATAAATTATAGTAATATCTGTATGATAATATAAATCATATCAAATTATACAAATACATAAAATGTGCTAATGTCTGTATATTCATGATGAAATATGCTAAACTTTGCTAATATAGAAAACGTGCTAGAATCATGTTAATATACAAAAAGGACCAAATATTGGTAATGAGTTCACTAATAATAGGTGAATGTTAAAGTTCAAATTGTAGTTATTTCGATATAATTAAAAGTTATATGTTATTATTTACGATCTACGGATGGACCGATTAAATATAATCCCTATAATAAAGACTGAATACCACTTCTCTAACTTGCGGATGATAAGTTTGACTTTCAATCGACTAATAATATAGTTGGATATGGTCGAATATATTCTATCAAATATTAATAATCATCTATACTTGATCAAACTGAAAATTTAATATGAATATTTCTTAATTTTTTTTATATTAGACAAAAATACTTTCTTCATCAAATTTTATATAGAGTTTTTCTTTATATATTTTTTTAAAAAATATAATATGCAATAATATTATAAATATGCAAAAATTTTGATGTGTAATTTAGAAACATGTAGGAATTATATTGTATAATTTACAAACATGCATCAATTGTTAGTCAGCATGTAGGAGATTAACATAGTTCAGGGGACTTCACTAATTTCTTTCAAATTTATAACATGCATGAACATTTATTTGAGGATTTAAGATATGTGGAATCATATATACAAAACTTGAAAACATGTACAAATATTAAAAATAAATTGAAAGGCATGTAAGAATAATTGTGGCGACCCAAGCCTGAATACTCAAACACGTAGCTTGAGCCGCACACGCGAACTAAAATTTAAAACCAAACAACATAAATTTTACATTTCAACTAATTCATTCACTTGAATTTTTACATCATAATAAACCCAACAAAATAAAAATACA
>JAOVVI020016646.1:0-10833 GCA_028571085.2 Nepenthes alata
GTGAGCACACCATTGGCAAACCACTATAATCTGAGCACTCGTCAATGCCCGACTACGGATAGTGAAATAAAATACATGAAAGGCGTTCCCTACTCATCAGCTGTGGGAAGTCTGATGTATTCATTGGTATGCACCAGACCGGATATAGCTCATGACGTTAGAACAGTTAGTCGGTTTCTGTCCAATCCGAAAAATGAGCACTGGTCCGCCGTGAAGTAGATCATGAGATATATTCGGGGTACTTTCAAGAGGTGCTTGTGTCTTGGTTGTGACAAGCCTCAGTTGATGAGATACTCAGATGCGGATAAGGCCGGAGATATTGACACAAGCAAATCCACTTCAGGTTTCATGGTGAAATTTACGGACGGTGCCGTTTCTTGGCAATCCAAACTATAAAAGCGTGTAGCCCTATCCACAACTGAAGACGAATACATTGCAGTTACATAAGCCTGTAAGGAGATGCTGTGGATGGAGTTCGTCCAAGAGTTAGGCATCAAACAGAAAAAATATGTGGTGCTTTGTGATAGCCAGAGTGTCATTCATCTTTGTAAGAACTCTTCTTTCCATTCTAGATCCAAGCACATTGATACCATATATCAATGGGTGCGAGAGGTGCTGGAAGAAGGATTACTGTCGATAGACAAGGTGAGCACGGAAGACAACGGAGCAGATATGATGACAAAGATTCTACCGAAAGAAAAGAATGATACATGCTGCAAGATGGCCAGGCTAACAGAGTTACCTTCTTCACGATCGAGAGCGAAAGTTTGTTAGAAATCTCTCACGTGAATGAATTTTGGTCAACTATCGGTCAACATAGTTGACCGTCTGAAGACGAAGTTGACCTTCTAGATGGTCAACGGATAGTCAACGACGGTAACATATTTGACCATCTGAAGACTCAAGTTAACCGCCGCTGTTGAGTTAACCGCCTACTGAGGATTCTCAGAAAGATCAAAAAGACGGTCAACAAGATGTTTACCGTTTTACAGATAAAGGCGGTCAACTATGTGTTGACCGTTTATTTAATGCAACTCAGTTTTCTTGGCTTGTCTGAAAGGGTTAAAGGTTAATCTGCCAGTTTAGATAACCTTGGAAACCAAATGACAACTGATGTGTCATCTTCTACTGCAGACATGCGCCGTCTACTATTAAGTAGACACAAGTTTCTTGGGAACCATGCACCAACCATAGAGCAGGACACGGTGGTTCTGCTACTGCTGCTGCTGAATCCTTAGTATATGTTATTATATGTATATATATATATATAAGAAGGCTGGTTAGGGGTGTGAAGGAGTGAGAGATAAGAAAGTAGAGTGGAAGTATTGTAAAAGATTGAGAGTAGTGTGAGTAGAAAACAAATGAGAGAAAGAAGGCTCAAAAAAAGAGTGTGTGTGCATTTTTGTCTCATTATTTTGTAAACTCTATCTCATTCATAGTGCACTTTTACGGACTTAACGTCATGTGATTTTTTCCTTGATTCAGAAGAATTTTTTACGTAAAATTTGGTGTGTCGTTGTTCTTGATTCTTTCTCTTTTTCTTAGATCTACTGTGCCTGGATTGTAGACCACCCTCTTTCCGGCCAACAGGAAGCTTGGGGGTGATGTGTTAAGAAAGCTTGAAACAAATCTTACCCCTTTATCAGCAGCAAAGCAAGCCCAAAACACAGTATTTCAAGCAATAAATCTTGCCCATTGTAACTCATTCAAGTAGCAACTACGAGAATCCAATACAAAAAATCTCAACAACGATAAAAAGTCAAAGCATGATGAAAGAATGACATGAAAGCCATAATTTGACCATGTCAAAAACTAGGTGCTTCTTTAGAAAGGAACGTGGAGTTTAAATCAAGCAAAAAATAACTTGAAAGGCCCTGATTATATCATCAAAGCCCGAATTCAAACTTCAAGACTTGGGAGCAATCGTTGAGTCTAATAGAAATTTAAACTATTTAGTATCTACTAATCCGACTATATAACGTCCACGATTTTTCAATAATACAAATCATAATTAATTAAGTAAAAATAAGCGAAATCAAGGTCGAGGGATATAGAAAAATTTAGACTGAATGGTCCGATATTTTGAAACTACAAACCGTAAAAATTAAAATATGTGAATTATGATCCTTCCACCGGTCTAAGAATTACGGTAAGAGTCAAGCTAATTATACTGAATATGTTATAAATTCGGAAGCCATAGACTCATTCCGAAACAAAGCGGCGGGATGAAAATTTATCAGCGGGACAAGTTAATAGAATTTAATCCGATTACATGTTAACAGGGTAAAACTGGGCTGCAACACTTGGGGCCGGGACAACAAATCCGGGCAGCCGTGTATATATATATATATATTTCAGCGGGGGGGCAGCAGTATATTAATTTGATAATTCAGAAACCGGGTAGCCAAATCTGATACGTTAGCACTTGGGGCAGCAGCAGATTAATATATATAGCAGCCACAACAGCACACGACAGCAAGCAAACAGTAGCAAAATAATTTAGCAACCGGGCAGCAATAAAATCTGCCGCACAGTAGCAGCTTTAGCAGCAAAAAACAAACAATATTTCAGCAACTCCATAGGAAATTCAGTGTGCAAATTATAAGAGGACAAGGCCACGTTAGGAAGGGGTGATTCAGCAGCTTGGAGGGGCAGCAACAGCGGTTGATTCAGCATGCCCTTAAATGCAGAATTGGTGGGGGAGCAAATCATAATGGAATTAACAAATAGGGTAGCAGTACAAAATCAGGTAGTAACAAAATTCAGCAGCAGCATTACATGGCAGAAAAACAGAATTACAGCACGTTGATGATTCAGCAAAATCAGGGAGGATTCAGCACACAGCAGCCATGTTTTGATGGAGAGGGTCCGATATGTGCTTTCGGAGGTGAAGCTCCCTTGTTCGTTTTGGGGGAAAGCTTTGAGGGCCATAGCTCATATCGTCAATTTGTCACCGCACGGTATCTTAAAAGGAGAAGTGTCTAAAAAGATATTGATTAAAAAAGAAGTATCCTACGATTACTTGCGGGTATTTGAATGCAAGACCTTTGTTCACGTTCCCAAAGATGAAAGGACCAAGTTGGAGTCAAAGACCAGACAGTGCATATTGCTCGATTACGGGAAGATGAGTTTGGATATCAACTGTATGATCCAATTGAGAAGAAGCTGGTTCGATCTAGGGATGTCGTGTTTATCGAGAATGAGACTATAGAGGATATTTTCAAATGTGCAAAGATGCCTCTAAAAATGATGACAGTCGGGCATGTGATTCAAATCTCACACCAGCACCTGTCCGTCATAAGAATGAAAATCAAGGGAATGCAGAAGCGAAAGAAGACCATGAGACTACAATGCCCGATATAGATGTGGATGAGGTTGTCACTCCTGATATTGCTGAGCCTATCGAGACTAGTCCACTACGACGATCCATAAGAAATCGAAGACCCTCTATTTGTAGGTCATCCGAGGAGTCTGTGTTACTTACCGACGGATGAAACAATGGAGGACGAACTCAAGGCGGAGTGGATGGAAGTTAGGTGAGAAAAGATGGCGGCGTTGCGTGAAAATCACACGTTTGAGTTGATAAGGTTGTCAAAGGGAAGACAAGCATTGAAGAACAAGTTGGTCTTTTGGTTGAAGACAGATGAAAACAGCTCACAACCGTGGTACAAAGCGAGATTGGTTGTGAAGGGTTTCAATCAACGGAAGGGTATTGACTTTAACGAGATATTTGTTACTGTGGTAAAGATGTCTTCTATTCGAGTGGTACTCGGGTTGGTTGCTGTTCTTGACCTGAAAGTAGAACAGATAGATGTGCGGACGATATTTTTTCACGGTGATCTTGAGGAAGAGATCTACATGAAGCAGCCGGAGGGATTCCTGGTCAAGGGAAAGGTGCAATATGTCATCTCAAAAAAGTTCTGTATGGATTGAAACAAGTACCAAGGTAATGGTACAATCAGTTCGAGTCTGTCATTGTGGGTCAGGGCTATCAGAAGACGACATCGGATCGTAGTGTCTTTGTTCAAACATTTTCTGAGGATGATTTTGTTATTCTCTTACTCCATGTGGATGATATGTTGATAGTTGGGTGTAATGCTTCCCGAATCATGAAGTTAAAGTAGCAGCTTGAGAAGCCCTTTGCTATGAAAGATTTGGAACCGACGAAGCAAATTCTATGAATTAAAATTTTTCACAACCGCAAAGCGATGAAGCTATGGATGTCACAAGAGAGCTATGTGGAGAAAGTGTTTCAACGCTTCAATATGGAAAAGTCAAAACCGGTGAGCGCCTCGTTGGAAAATCAGTTCAAATTAAACAATCAGCAATGTTCTTTTACAGAAGATGAAAAAGCATACATTAAAAGCATTCCCTATTCTTCAGCCATTAGTAGCCTAATGTATGCCATGGTGTATACGAGGCCAGATATAACTTATGCTGTTGAAGCTGCTAGTCGATTCTTGTCAAATCCCGGTAAGAAAAATTTATCCGTGATAAAATGGATTCTAAAGTATCTTCGAGAAACTTCTAAACTATGTTTGTGCTTTGGAAGCAACATGCCACTTCTGGTTGGGTATACTGATGCAGATACGGCGGGTGATGTTGACTCACGGAAGTCTACTTCGGGATATTTAGTCTTGTTCGCGGGATAAGTCGTTTCCTAACAATCAAAATTGCAGAGGTGTGTTGCTCTCTCCACTACTGAAGGAGATTTCATTACTATAACGGAGGCAAGCAATGAGATGTTATGAATGAAGAAATTTATTTGGGAACTGGTCTCAAGCAAAAGCGATATGTGTTGCTTTGTGATAATCAAAGTGCGATTCACCTTTGCAAGAACTTATCATTTCATTCTAAATTAAAACATATCGATGTGAGGTATCACTGGGTGTAGAATGTCGTTGACACGGTGTTGTTATTGCTGGAAAAGGCCGGGTCCGATGAGAATGGATCGGATATGATGACCAAAGCATTGCAAAAGGAGAAGCTTGAAACTTGCTGTTCTATTGCCACGATGACGATGAATGGCCCCACACGGTCTCGAGAAAAAATTTGTTGGGTTATGGGTCACTCCCGTGTGGGCCCATACCCACTTGATATGGTGAATGGAGATAAATATCCTCACCGTATGATGAAGTCTCGAGTTGTGCCTGTTGGGGGTTCGAGGTGCGTTTTCCAGTAAGATCCCGCTTGCTTCTCGCCGACATCGCACTCGAGCTCAAATTCCAAAACCAGGGCGCACAATCTACGCCCGAATGTCGTTCGAGCGCGGGCCTGCGCCCGATGCTCGCTCGACGGGAGCTCGAGCGCGCACCTATTTTTATAAAATGCGCACCTTACGTTTTTAGGATATGCTGATCAATTTGAGCACCGTTTAAGAGAGAGAAAAGAGGAGAAAGAGAGAGAAGAAGGAGAATAGGAAGATTTGAGTCTCCGGTTGGGTTTGATTCCAGTTCCAGTCTCCGCCAATCACACGTACAAAGTTCTTACTGTTGAGAAGAATATCTGTCGGGTTTTTATCTCTACTCTTTCTCAAATATTTCTTGTACGGGCTGTGTGAAATAAGAGGGTTGTGACCCTTGAGATTTGTGGTTTGCGTAACCAATAAATTATTGCCATTGGAAAATTTCAGACTCCGTGTCCCGTGATTTTTTCTCCCTCGTTTCATAGAGCGTTTTCCACGTAAAAATCATGCCTTTATTACTTATGATTGATTGTTGTGTGCTTGTCATCATTTATTTCATATTTCCTCGTGATTCAAATACGTTGTCTGTTTCTAACACATCACACTTGCTGAATTCTACTCCAAACGGGTGCATTTTTTATATTGCTACATCACTTGCTGAATTTTGATTCCCATCTGTTTTACCAATGCTGAATCACAATTCAGCAAGTGTTACATGAAGCATGCTGTCTCACGTTTAATTTTCCATCATATTGCTGAATTTTAAAGATGATGCTTTGCTGATCTTATGCTATATAAATCTGAATTGCTGATTTTATGCAGCATTTGCTATATTTCCAAATCACTGATTTTACTTTATCAGAATTTGAATGATGCTTGCTGATTTTATATAGTATGCTCTACTGATTTTTAATTGAAGCTAAAAATCTGTACTATATTTTGCTAAAGAACTGTATATGCATTGTTGAAATTCTGGAATAAAATTTTCTGATTTTAAGTTCTGAATATATATGATACTACTGAAATTTTTAGGTAATGGATGTGCTGAAATTTCCTAACAGTTGTAAATCTACTAATTTTTAAGTTGTCGGATGTTATTGATTCCTACGCCGAAGTGTGTCATTGTTGATCTTTATATATGTTTTTATGCTTTGCTGTAATTATGTTTGCTAAATTTTTATTACGTTGCTGTGCCAGGATTACTGAATTTGAAGCTAAGGTAGTGTTATTGCGTGATAGTTTACTGAATTTAATTCAATAATTGAAAACTCTACAATATGTTACGAATTATAATTATTTTCTCCTAGAGTTGAGAAAATTAAAAAGAAGAACCAAAGGAAAGTGTAGAGTTTCCACAATGATTTAAAAGGAATTAAGAAATTAGACTAATAATTTATTTTAGATGATAATATTTCCTGACATGCCTTCAAATATTGCAGTCGGTAATCGAGGAAAGGACCCTGCCGTGGGAAAAATGAGAATGCACTACGGCCCTATCTATCAGGCGAAAGGTATGTGCGGCCCATTTCTATCTAAAGAAGAAGTATTACGGCCTTTGATTATGTAGCAAACACAATCATTTTCCTCGATTGTTCGCTCCATTAGTTTGTAAGGCTTATTGGCCTTGGTCTTTCAAGTTAAGTAAGTATTGACTGAAAGACAATAAAAAGACAAAATAAAGAAATTAAATGCGTCAGGAAAATGCTTTCCGTTCATATTTCATACTCATGTAAATTCCTATTCCTTCTGATAGTATATTTTTGATACAAATGTGCATATCTTTGTATATATTATATCTTATTAAATATTTATCTCACTTTCTTACTATTTTATTACCCTTCAGATATATCTACAGGAATTGATGTCCGATGAGTAGAAGTGAAAAATAAGAAAGTCAGAGTTTTATTTTATATTTCGATGATGTACTCGAAATACTTAGAATCTAATGTACTTAATTAAGTTAATATTAACAGCAACTCATGATGTATTTTATTTTGGTGACATTAGTTTAGAATTATTTTCACATATCATAGGAAGTATTATGTATGCTTCCGCAAATTAATATGAGTTGGATTTTGATTTTTAGTAGGCATCTTTTCTTAGTATAACACTGACATGATATTGTTATTGAATTGATGTTAAAGAGGCATCAATAGTGTGGCAATGTGTTTGATTCCTGTGTATGCCGAAATTATTATAGATATATAAACAAAATTGAAGTATAGGAAATGTTCACGTCCCCTTGATTATGATATTAATGAATAAAAGATAATACAGTTTGAATAAGGTTAATGAAGAGTTATGACGTGAGACGTCACAGACTATAAATGGGATGGAGAGTCCAAATTGACAATCATTAATATACCAAGCACCTGATCCAAGAAAATATGGCCCATAAAAAAGTCTAATCAGCAAATCTCGACCATAATCCAAGTGACTTACACTAGGTGACAAAGTGGTCGTGATGAAAAACTTCAAGACAAAAACACGATTATCGAAATAGTTAATTTGTAATGATTAATTCTGATAAACAAGTTAAGTGGGGCATGAATTAATTGAGTAGCTGACTTATCGTACTTAGCTAAATCGTACCTCTATAAATGTTATGCCTTTAGCAGAAAGCAGCATTTGCTAATCCTACTATCTAAGGGTTGAACGGATCGAAATATCAGAGTATTTGATTACTCATTGATTCCTACAATTTCTAAAATTCAATATCAACTCGGCAGTATTTATTCTACTCAAAAAGATTCAAAATTTGCCATTCAAAGCATCTTATCCTTCCTAAAATATTCTCTTAGAGCCAACTTCTTCAATCTTCCACACACTCTCCCAAGAGAATAATCTAGAAAACCAATCCCCAAATCCTATAAAGCTCTTATTTTATTTTGTTATATATATGATCTAGGTTAAAAGATCTAAAAACTCAGAATTCTCATACCATAATCTAAATCCTTAATATACGTCATCGTTTAATCATCAATTTTTAATCTAACCTTTTAATTTAGCATTAATTTTTCTACAAAGAGTGACCAAACAAATATTGAATTCAAGGTCGCTTTAAAGTCGTGAACTAATAAAATCAGAAATATAATAAAATGATAAAATTAAAATTAAAATAAATAAATAAAGTCGTAAATATAGTTTAAAAAATTGATGAAAATATTTTTAATGGTATACCGAATATATAGAGTACAAGACTAATATATTTATACGATGCGTATTTCTACAGAACTTCTTTAGGATACTCGTAAAAAATGTAAAACTTGTGGTTTTTTATTTTATTCTGGGCCCACGTTGGGGCTTCGCAATGGGCTAGATTTATGGAAAAAATTTTAAAAGAAAAAAAAAGATAATGTTATTGGGCTATGCTTCTCCATATTGGGCTCCGATGGACCTCCTCGAGCCCAGTTGATATGTCCAGTAAGAAAAACACAAGCAGAAGAAATTGCCACATTTGCTTTATCTTTTTTTTTTAAAAAAAAAAAGAAAAATAATTGAACTTTTATTCTTTTTATACACGTATAGGTCCTGGTGAGATACTAGGGAGGGCTTTTTATGTTCGTAAATAACTTATATTATTGTTAATTACTAAAACCATATTATTATTTATAAATTATGCAGTAGGTCTAGTTAAATTTTAATAACATATCTTATTGGGTCAGACAAATACAATTTTTTTATTTTTATTAAATGGATTATACATATCAGTGTTATGCTATTCTTTTAGTTAGTGGGTCATGTTCATATTTAGTTATTTGACATTGATTATTAATCATATGATATTCGTATTAATATGTAATATAATATAATATAATATACATATTAGTGAATTGAAAAAATTATGTTAGGTTCACCTCTTCTTTTTTTAATCACAACTCATACTTTCGGAGTCAATTTCATTCTCATAACTTTGATATATAAAATTATTACAACATATTAAAGTATACTTTACCTTTTTATAATTTTAGCCATCTAATTACGATTATAAAATTTAACTACTAACTTATGTTCGAGGACTTTAATAACTTTTAGTTTGCAAATGGGAAAGAGGCATATTGTTGCCCGCCAACGTGTTGGGGTTCGATACCCAAATTCATGCAAAACCCGATGCAACGAAAAAAATCTGAATCCCCCGTCGACCATCAACTGCCAATTTAGTAAGTATAAGGAATACAAAAATGTATAACAATTTTTAATATAAAAAATATTTTTTAATTAAAAAAATCATAGGAAAAATTTTAAAGGAAATCCACTATGTAAAATTGGTTACAAAAAAACCGCCGTGTGATAGGATACTAACAATACACCCGAGACAGAATAATAAAAAAAATAATATCTTGAGTAAGAAAATGCTCCTTCCCTCTATTCCCTCTGATTTTCTTCTTTCCTTCTTCTCATTAGTAATACTCTTTACTAACTGATTTTACAAGTGTAGTGGCAGACGGCGAATGACAAGAGCTCCCTTCCACACTTTGCTCCGTTTCACTCTTCTTCCACGTTCCACCGCTCCTTTGCCGCTACCGCTCTTGAAACGCCTGGTGCGCTTTTAAAATGACGCCAATTACAAGTTAACCTACTCTACAGGTCAACCTACTCTACACGGATGGCGTATACTCTGTAAGTTAACTACCTACTCTGCAAAGCCTACCAACTTAGAAAAGTTAACTGCTCTACAAAGTCATCTGTCAACTTTTCAGACAAATCGTTCTTGGCTATCACCTGGTTTTCTCGGTTATCACTAGTGTCTTTGGCCAACAGTTAGTATTCTCCGCCATCACCTAATATCCTCAATCATCACTAGTGTCTTTGGCCATCAATTAGTGTTCTCGATCATCAGCTAGTGTTCTCGATTGTTACTAGTATCTTTGGCCAACAGCTAATGTCCTCAACCATCACCTAGTGTCTTCAGTCGTTACTAGTATATTTGGCCATCACCTAACTACCCGACCGATTGACCTCCTGTTTTCCGGCCGATCAACCCAAGAGCAGCATTCTTGCTGCTCCTCTGATTATTTGTTGTGCGCAAGAACACTCCGAATATTTTCACTCCGAGATTTGCTTACTCTGACAAATGGTCACTTCGATATTTGTCTACTCTAGCAAATCAGCCACTTTGATCATATACTGCAGCCAATTTATAGCACTCTCAATTTTACACAAATCCTATACGATCTTTCGATAATACATCTATTTGTTGAGTTACTCATAAGGGAGCGACCAAACCCACCACAACGATCATGAATTTTTTAAAAATTATAGGCCGTGTCGGCATAACCCAATCAGGTCACGAGTTGCCTATCAAATGCCATGATACCATCCAAAGTATTAGGTTGTGTGATATATCGTCCAACATCATTTATCATAGGTCGTACATAGCACGATCTGTAATGTTTCGAGTCATACCATGTCACAAACGACTCAACTCATATAATAGCTTTAATGCAATTCTTATCCCTAACTTTCACTCTTTCCATATTCTTCCTAAAGGCAATTTGTTTAAAATAAGGAAAGATATTGAAACATGATCTTCATTTTAGCAAACTTCCTTCATAATTTTGGTACCCACTACAATAATTTAGCAATTAAGCATACTTACCAATTAATCAAAGATTTGTGCAATTGATCTAAACTAGACACCAGCCTTA